>APFE031398098.1:9058-110696 GCA_000404065.3 Pinus taeda | reverse complement strand
CCTTATATTCAATTTTTGAAAGTCCTCAATGTGCTCTTCCATTGAACACTTTTGTTTGAGATTTATGAATTGGCTAAAGAAGGTGTTTCTCTTTGTATCCTCATAATGTGCTATCATTTCCTCTGTGAAAATTGATCACGTGACAAGTGCTTTATGAGAAAAAATCCCTTTATACCATAAAAATTGATTCGGTTCTAAATAATTAGATGCAATACATACCTTTTATAACAACGGTACACCATGAAGATCAAAATATTTCTCCATCTGTAGTATCCAGTTTACCGGATCCTTGCCATCAAACTTCCTCATCTTGCTTTTTCTTGATTTTATGATCTCAATCTTGAAACTAATGTAATTATATAATTTCACATCTTCCAGTAATGAAATTGTGACCTGTAGTATCCCTTTGCATCCACTTTCCAATGCCACTAGTTTGATCCAGATTGGAATCTCCAAGTTTGAGTTATGCCAAATCTCCCACGGTGACTTGATTATAGACTATTTCAGTAGAGTGAACTTGTATGACATGCCACGTGTCACTGTTTCGACCTTTGGCTCTGAAAACTATATACAGGAAACTATAGTCCGTCCTCGTTCTATAGCTTACGAAATTTCAATTTGATGCTCAAAGAAAAAGTTAGGACTATTGTCCCCAGGTCACCAGTTTGGAATGTAATTCAAGAGTCTGCAAAAAGGCCAAGTTCCTTAGATCATGTCACTACAAATATATTGCAAAAAGCTCTGAAATTCGGACCCAAGGTTCATCATGATTTTGGCCCAAATGAGTTTTTGTTTTAGCATTTGAAATGTCATAGAAAAAAGTTATAGCGCAAATGCCATGATGACCTGCTTGGATTAGGAAACTCGTACCCAATAGTGGACATTGATTTCCATGAGCATGTTATGACTGGTATGATGGTTTTAGGGCAGGGATATGCCTTGGTTTTTGTATCTTCTAATGTGAGGAAGCCTTGCAAAGGGATGGATTGCCCAAGATAGGGATGTTAGCAGAACTTGGAAGGCGAGTAACTGAATGGAAGAGGATGACTAGATTTCTTGAGGGACTGCGTAGGAGAGAAGGGAAGGATGAGGAATGGATTTGTTTTGATCATTAGCATTTCCACATGGAATCAGATGCACATTAGGAGTGACCCCTAGAACAATGAGCCAGTAACTATACATTGAGAGGACAAGTGGAAATGGATTGTAGCATTAGACATTGGATGCGAATTTGACTTTGCAGTGGATTCTGGACTTCATGGGAAGGAGGTGAATCCTGGTATTACTTTGAGGGTGGAGGTGTGAGCCTTTGGATTCCCTTTTTGTGGATGCATGGATAATATCCTTTTATTTGTTGTTTGAGAAAATGTGCATATGTGTGTATTATTCACTAGTATAAAATGATGAAATTAGTGACTAGGTGACGAAAAACGTTAATCACCGCAATTATTTCAAGTGAATTACTACTAAATTTGAGCAATTTTAAGTGACTAAACTAAAAATGACTAACTTAGATGACTAATTTAGTCTAGGGATAAAATATATGACTAGATAATAAGTGACTAAACTAAAAACAACTAACTTAAATGACTAATTTAGTCTAGGATTAAAATATATGACTACATAATAAATGACAAAATTAATAATTATTAACGTAAATGACTATTATATTCCAAGAATAAAAATATGACCAAATAACAAGTACAACAAGTATATGAATTAGTCATTTATGTTAGTAATTTTTAATTGTGTCACTCTAAAAATGGAAAATTGCAATTTTGATATCGAATTGTTACATTTCACTATAGGGGTCTCTGAATCCATTTGCAGTGTTAAAATTTAGAGAGAAAGGGGTCTCTAAATCCATTTACAATGTTAAAATTCTGAATACCCTTTTGTCTCTAAATTTTAACACTACAGATGGATTTAGAGAACCCCTTCTTTCCATCTGCAGTGTCAAATTTAGAGACAAAGAGGTCTCTAAGTTAATTTGCATTGTTAAAATTTAGAGAATCTCATCTGCAATGTTAAAATTTAGGTAGATGGATTCAATGACCCCCTTAAAGAGGTCCATGAATCCATCTATAATGCTAAACTTGTAACCCTTTTATACAATAACTACTAAACCAACATAGAAGTTTCTATTAACGAGAGCCGGAGCGAGTGAGAATGGGAAGCAGGGTTTTCTTTGCATTGTCATGTCGGGGAAAGGTGAAACACAGGGAGAATGGAGGGGAACCAGAATCCCTTGTGGTTCTCGTTCCTCCTCCCCATTATTCCTCGATGCCGAGGTACCCATTCGAATCCCATGTAGATCCATCACCGCAGCTGGAGATCCGAAAAGCCCTCATCAAGGTGCTTGGCATGCAGAGCTCTGCAGGCGCCGCCTCCATCTAGAAGGCCGTCAAGCGTCTCGAGGGTATCGAGGATGCCATCGTTGAGATCATTCACTGCAAAGCCCAAGTTGTCTATCATCCTTCGTGCGTTAATGAAGAGCAGAGAGGAAGGCACAATTTGGCAAGATCGGAATCATTGGGCTCTTCCAATAGAGAAATCGAGATGGAAGAATTCTTGGAGGAGTGCAAACTGTCAGGGGATTTGGCCTACAATGCCTTGAAGAGGATTCTGGAGAAAATGGAAAGTTCTCAAACTCACGTGGAAACAAGGGTTTTCCTGACCGGATTGCAGAACTGCATTCATTCTACCCATACCCATCTCCAAGAGAATTGTCTCTCATGCTCACATGCTCACATGCTCATCAATGGCGTGTAGCAGAAAGCATTTACAGTAGCCAAAATCATTAGCATGTATTGCAGATGTGAGCGTCTCGAGGAAGCACACAATATGTTTGACAAAATCTCTGACAGGAATATACTTGTTTGGAACGCTATGTTCAGAGGGTATGTTAAGAATGGGTTCGCCAAGAAAGGCCTTGAACTCCACCGCCAAATGCAGCGGCAAAGAATGCAACCCGATAAATTCACTTTTCCCTGCATACTCAATGCTTGCATCACCCGGGGCGATCAAGCCAAATGCAGAGAAGAAGTTTCTCCCTTTCCTTGCCATGGTTCTAAGGAATCCAGGATCTGTTTGAACCAGGCAACAGGGGCCAGATATGAACCAGATCTGCTTGAAGAATCACTTGTTTTTCAAATCCAAGTCAACCTCTCGGGCAAGACGACAACGCAATGGGCACGCGCAACGGATCTTTTGCAGGACTTTGCGCAAAATCTTGAAAGCCGGCTAGGAATCCCTTCCTATTACCTCAGACGGCTATACAAGGGTAAGCAACTCATGAATACCCTTCCTCTTTCCTATTACAACATTTAGAGGGATGCCTCTATTGTGGCTACATTTCGTTTGAGAGGTGGTTCCTTTAGACAGACCTCCTCTGCCCCTTATTTCTCCTATAAAGATGTTGTCCGCAAAGATGCTTCCCATTCACAGCCTTCTTCATCAGCAGGCCATCCATCTGAGGCTCCAAAGCCCTTTCTGGTAGACAAATCAGAGGACATTCCTTCCGTCAATCTCTCCCATACTGGGATTGATGAAAGATATCAACTTTATGCAGAAGCCGCACTTGTATGTAGATTCAATGGGCTATGGCCTCGCACATCAGATCTATACCAATGGATTCATACCAATTGGACTAAAAAAAGCGAGATACACTTATGTTCAAAAGGATTCTTCATTGTGGTTTTTGACCGAGATGAAGATTATCAGAAGGCCTTAACGAGAGGCCCTTGGTTTTGGGGCTCGACAGGGCTTTTTCTTACTCCTTGGTTTCCAGACTTCGACCCTTCTACAACTGTTATCACTAAGACTCCCATTTGGGTTAGGCTCCCGAACCTTCTGGTGCATCTATGCCACGTTTCGGTCTTCATAGCAATTGTAGACACTTTAGGAAGCTAGCTGTCTGTAGATTCTTCGCGAAAGGAAAATGGGCTCTACACATATGGTAGATTCTGTGTAGAAATAGATATAAGCAGAGGACTGCTGGATCAGATTAATCTCAAGTATGGAGATTTCCATCGGACTCAAACCTTGGATTGCGAGAACACAGCTTTCTGCTGCCGCTCCCTTGGATGATCCGACAAACCCCTCCATCTCTCAGATTTCTCAGAAACATTCTCATTTCACTTCTTCCTCAGATTCTGAGAAGGATTTTCCGCCGCCAGGGCAGAACAGTCTTCAACTTGTTTCGGCTCAGCCAAATTCCACTGAATGGGTCAAAGTAAGCAAGAAAAAAGGAAAAAAAAGTCGTGTGACTGTAACAATCCCCTCAGGGTAGTTCTCTCTGCTTAGTTCCGGTTCTTTGTTATTCCATGTTCTCTTCAGCCCTCTCCTGGTTCTTAGCCAAGGAGCAAGATGGTGCCTATTTCCTTGGGCCCCCTTGCTTTTCTGCTTCGCTTGCATGCAAGCTTGATTGTACTATACTCGTCTCTTTTTAATAGAATTAGTCTAATTTACAAAAAAAAAAGAACATAGAAGTTTCTATAAAATGATTAACCACATACATTTAACATACTCAATATCCTTGTCATAAATAGAAATTAAGATATATCTATATCTTATATAATATGTATATAGTATATATATATATTATATTGTTATATATATATATATGTATGTTGATGTTTATTATGTATGTTGTTGGTATGATGTATGATGTATTATATTACATACATACCATATATATATATATATATATATTATAAACATATATGTATATGTATATGTATGTAAGTATATGTATTAATATGTATATTATAATATATACATACATACCTACATACAACATACATACATACATCTATGATAATACATACATAATTATATATATACTTACATACATACATTCATACATACTACAACATACATACATACATACATACATACATAATCATACATACATACATTACATAATACATACATACATAATAATACATAACATACTACATACATTACATCATGTATCCATATATATATATATATATATATATAGTAGTATATATTTATCGGTTTTTCTGCAATGCTATCATACCATAACATTTTAACTTTAATTTAGTTTTTAACAATTCAATATATAAATAAAGATAAAATGAGAAAAGGTGTGTATCAATGTGGAATAAGCACTTGAATGTAGGAAATTGGTCATTTTTTTCTATTAACATATGGTGTTGGTGAAGCTATAACAAAGCCCTCTTTGTTTCCTTCCCTGCATTTTTTTTAGTGATCACAAGTTTGTTTTATTTTCTATAACAAAGCCCTCTTTATTTCCTTTCCTCCATATTTCCTTGTTTCCTTCCCTTCATATTTTTTACTAATCACAAGTTTGTTTTATTTTTTGTTTTAAATTTCCTTCTACATATTTACATTTATTTTTCATTTTAAATTTCACTCTACATATTTACATTTATTTTTCATTTTAAATTTCCCTCTACATATTTACATTTATTTTTCATTTTAAATTTCCCTCTATCCATCCTAGAGAGGTGGTCCTTCCCCGACCCCTTGGTCTTCATGGATCTTATATTGATTTAGGATATTCATTCATGGACTTTGAGTCATGGAAGGCTCCTCCTAGATAGAGCTAAGGGTGTGGGGTTCTATACAACTATGGGATGCGAAAAGAATGAGGAGATGGGGTTCTATACAACTATGAGATGCAAAACGAACGAGGAGGTGGGGTTCTATATAGCTATGAGATGCCAAAAGAATGAGGAATTTATTGGATTGAGTTGTCACTTCTGCAATGCATTTTTTGATTGTTGCTTTCAACGTATGTTTAGACTATCATTGTTGCAATCGAGAAGAAGTAGCCATCCAGAATCTATCATACCCGATCCTAAGGTAAATCTTATCATCTCAAATGTTGATTTTATTTATTACATTTTGATTCTAGTGTCATTATTTTGAATGTAGTGGAAATCTACATTTAGGGTCACTTCATGTTCTGATAAATTCTGCCTGAGGTTATCCAAGGATGAAGTATAATTGAATATAACCCTTGCTTTTGTTTTGCAGGTCATAGCACTAACCAAACTACTATGGTGGAAGTTTCACAATTGGATATTATTGAAGAGAATGTTATTTGGGAAGCAAAAAAATTGGGCAAGAGGTTCTTAATGTGATTATGGAAGTGCCTGTGAAAGAGACTGAAGAGCTTGGAATAGACAAAGGCAAGGCCAAGGGAATGGAGGTTGGTTTAGAAGTTGGGATCTCATTAGAACCTGATAATAAATCTCTTGCAATGGATAAAGATGATAATCATTTGCATAATTGTTTCCTCATTCCAAAGGTTGATGGGCCTTCTGTTGAAAATAGAGATCTTGTTCAGTATGTACAATTGTCTTTTGTTTCCAATGAGGGGTATGATAAAGTGGATAAGGTTGGGACTAAATCTGCAGATTTAAAAACCAAGTCTATGTCTGAAATTAGTGATACTTTCACATTTGAGATTAGAAAAAAGAATGTCCCCACTAGAGAGGGTATTTATTGCTTAGCCAATTCCACCCAGTCTGGTGAGATAGATGAAAATTTTATATGATGGAAACCATTTCAAAGTAGCCAACTAAGCGAATTGATTCAGCTTTATTTCCATTAATGATGTGAATTTTGCTTTTATTGTGTTCATATAATGGCATTCTTCATGTAGAACAAGTTTTATAATTGAAGCTTATGTAATGTCACCAACATACATGAAGTATGCTCCTCGATCCAAGCATCCTCAAGTCAGATGTCCAACCTCCATTGTGTGCGAAATGGTCCCAAGCTCCAAGGGCGAAGTACCCTCCCCCAAACTCCAATGTTCCTCCTCTTAGGTAGGTACCCTCATTTATCAATAATTCAACTCCACCATCGTCTGCAATCAACATGTTAATCAAAAAAAAAAACCTTCTAATAAAGGTGCCATGTTAGCCCTTTAATAAAGGTCAAGAAACCACCCAAACCAAGGCATCTATATGTCTATAAAGCATTTCCAAGAGGCTAGAAGACCTAGAGCTCTCCTATTAAGGTGAAAATACTTTTGGTGTAATCCCAAAGTCTAACATGCATGAGAAAGCTAGAACTGTGTTGTTACACAAGGAAAAAACATAATCGAAAGAGCTCTAGGATGGATTTAAAAATATCAGCCCAAATATGGTATATCCATCATATTTGATGGTTGTGAAAAAGTTCAAACTATTGAACAATATTATTGGTCTGTTAGCTACTAATGCAGTCTTCCTTGCATCCCATGACAAATCTGCAGTGGATGAGAACTGCTAATATAAACCATAGAAAATATTGGGTCATTCAAATGATAACTGATAATGCAAATAATTATAAGGAAACAAGACAATATAGTAGGTACATCCTCACTTTTTTTGGTGTGGATATTTAGTGCACACATTAAACCTTTTGATGCAGGACATTATTAAGCATGAAAAATGTAAGAGATTAGTTGATTGCAGAAGAGAAGGAAGATTGTTGGGCCTCGAATATGCCCATTGTTCCACCGTATAACACCATTATTTATAGCCTAAATTTCTATACTTTTACACTCATTTCATATAATAATTCGACAAATTTCTACCAATTCATATGCTACACTTCGTGGTTGATTATCATTAGTTTTCTTAGCTTTTCTATGATTAGAGATGTTTTTTTGATGATTTACTAATGATTGTTTTTTCCTAAGTTCATTTGTCGTAGGGTTCAATTGCCAAAATTCTTCATGAGTCAATTGAACTAAGTTTCTACAAGCTAAAATCTCAATTTGTGATCATATGGGAAAGAATCTTGAGATTCCGAGACTTGGAGATTGTTCAAAATACCCTCATTCATGTAACCCATAAATCGTTTGTCAAAATTCATCACCAACAAGAAGTTATGCTCAAAACAATTTTAAGTACAGAATCGCTGCTTGCATAAGTAGATAAACACTGAACGATTTGGGTTCGGTTCTAAACGGATCAGGTTTGAATGATTCGGGTTCCGTTTTGAATGGTTCTGGGTCCATGTGGAGGACAATGACTTTGATGAGTTTTCTTTGCACTAAAAAGGGAAATAGTTCCTCCAGCTATGCCATGATTAGGATGAACCCAACCATCATCCATTTGAAGACTCTCTAGAAGATTGCATATGATTTCTTTGTTGTTGTATTTTCCTTTTTTTTGAGTTTTTGGTTGTTCTTTGTTTCCATCAGCTAC
Organism: Pinus taeda; assembly: GCA_000404065.3. NCBI lineage: Eukaryota > Viridiplantae > Streptophyta > Pinopsida > Pinales > Pinaceae > Pinus > Pinus taeda. The sequence continues at coordinate 102,501 of APFE031398098.1, read as the reverse complement.
ACCTTATACAATCTGATGCTCTACATGTAGCTAGGAGGAGATGGGATATGTAGTAATAAGAAGGATTGTATGTAATCTTGTTTACACTATAAATACAATGGAAGCTTTGATGGAGTTTGTTTAAATGTATGATTTTTGAACCATAACGCAAAAATATGATTCTCATCTCAATCTATTGTAAGTATTAATGTGTTTATTTTTTATTTTAAAAAGAGTATTGTGTTAATTTAAACTTGTTTTGGTTGTGGAAAGGGCCCACCACCACCTAGAGGCAATTTTTGTAAACATCATAGGATAGATCTAGACGTAGGGATTTTATTTTGAAAGAATTTGTTAATTAGATCTCATAATTCCAATTCCGTACTCAAGACTGTAATTTGTTTTCTTGAAATTAAACAAACATATCATCTCCAACTCGTTGCAAACTAATGAATTGTGTTGATCAATGAATTTATTGCATGAATTATCCCTTTGTTACAGGTTTATGATTGGAATACTTAAAGGTGATTCTTAATTGGATAAAGAAGATATCAATAACTCTATTATTTTAAATATGAATTGAAATCGATTCCATACCTTACCGATTCACTATAATTTCTTCTAACATTGTGTTTTGGCAATCAAGTATTTGAAAGCAATGCAACAAGACCATTAAATCATTGTTTGGAGTTGTAGTTTAGTTTTGAGATGCATTATAATTGTAATTAGTTATTGATACAATTTTTGGTTAATGCGTTCATGTTTGAGTATTTTCTTGAATTTGATTAAAGAAGTTTAAGGATATGATAGTTTCTTATTTTGTAGTCCCTTAGACCTGAAGCATGTTAATTTAATATTGATTATTTAAATTCTTATTGCAGAGTGATGTTGGGAAGATTGAAAGGTTAAAGTTTGAATGCTTATTGATTTGTGTGATCTTGGGAATTAGATCAGCTGCAATCTTCTTCAAATTATTGCCTTATTTTAACATCGTTTGAGTGAAAGTGAATTTTGTTGGATTGAGGTTTAGCATAAGTTTGATGTTATTTTGAGTTATTCTCGATTGATTCAAGATTTATGTTCTTAAATTAAATATATCTTATTATTTAGATTGAGATTTCAATCTAGATTAAAACTGTTTGAATGGTCATTTCTGTTGCTTGGGTTATGATTAATATTTCTTAAACGTTGATCAAAGTTAATTTCGTTTGAACAATGATTAGAATTGCTTGAACAATGATTGGTATTGCTTGAGCATGCTTTTATCAATGGATTAGTTTCAAATTAGGAATAGGAATTTTGTACTTAATTTAGGAATATATTTCATATTTCATGATGTTAGTTTAGATTAGACACTCTGATCCTGCGTTACCTGCACTTGAGCCTCGAAGCTTACAAGTCTCGAATTGATGATTTAATGTTGGAATAATAACACATAATTACCCCAACATTTTTGGTGTCGTTTCCATTGTCCTTTTGTTTTCCTTCCATTCATTACACATATACTCTGACCATGTTAAAAGAAAAATCCTTATGGTGTATTAATAAAAATAAGTCTCTATAGTGTCTTCTGCTCCCATGATAACAAACATTCTATTTGGAGGATGAAGTCATTACTGCCATGAAATGATAAAGGAAACCACATATAAGAATTGACCTTGCGATGAAAGAGTATGAAAGCACTCATTCACCATCTCCATCACCACCTCATTTCATCCATCCCTTTCTTGTCATCAATTTATATTGCTCTATAAATTAGTATGATATGTTGATATGAAGCAGTGCTACTTCACAAGAACCAACGCCTCCAAATATTGAAGCAATGTTGTTCCACAAAGAACCAACATCTACAAAACAATTTTAAGAATATGTCAATGAGAAAGGGATTTGTTTGCATGAGGACATGCAAATCCATAGGCATGGGGGGGATGTTGGGCCTCGAACATGCCCATTTTTCCACTGTATAACACCATTATTCATAGTCTAAATTTTTATACTTTTACACTCATTTCATATCATAATTCGACAACTTGCTACCAATTCATATCCTACACTTCGTGGTTGATTATAATTAATTTTATTACCTTTTATATGATTATAGATGATTTTGTCATGATTTACTAATGAGTGTTTTTTGTTAAGTTCATTTGTAGTAGGGTTCCATTGCCAAAATTATTCATGAGTCAATTAAACTAAGTTGCTACAAGTTAAAATATCAATTTTTGATCAAATGGGAAAGAATCTCGAGATTCTGAGACTTGGAGCTTGTTCCAGATACCCTCATTCATGTAACCCAAAAACTGTTTCTCAAAATTAATCACCAACAAGAAGTTATGTTTAGAATAATTTTAAGTACATAATCAGTGTGTGCGTAAGTACAAAATTGCTGAACTATTTGGGTTTGGTTCTAGCCAGATCAGGTCTAAAAGATTTGGGTTTGTTTCTGAACGGTTGTGGGTCCACGTGGAGGACATTGACTTTGATGAGTTTTCCTTGTGCTAAAAAGAGAATTAGTTCCTCCAACTATGCCATGATTAGGATGAACCCAACCATCATCCATTTGAAGACTCTCCAGAAGATTGCAAATGATTTCTTTGTTGTTGTATTTTCTCTTTTTGAGTTTTTGGTTGTTCTCTATTTCCATTAGCTGCACCTTATAAATGTTGACACTCTACATGTAACTAGGAGGAGTTGGGAGAGGTAGAAATCAAAAGGATTATATGTAATCTTGTTTACACTATGAATATAATGGAATCTTTAATCGAGTTTGTTTAAATGCATGATTGCTGAACCATAACCCGAAAATCTAATTCTGCACTCAATCTGCTGTAATTATTAATGTGGTTTTCTATTTTTAAAAGAGTATTTCATTAATTGAAGCTTGTTCTGGGAGTGGCAAGAGCCCACCACCACCTAGAAGCTAGTTTTGTAAACATCATAGGATAGATATAGATGTAGGGATTTTATTTTGAAAGCATTTGTTAATTAGATCTCATAATTCTAATTCTGTACTCAAGGTTGCAATTTGTTTTCTTGAAATTAAATAGACATATCATCTCCGACTCGTTGCAATCTAATGAATGGCATTGATCAATTATTTTATTACATCAATAATCCCTTTGTTATAGTTTTATGATTGGAATACTTAAAGGTGCTTCTTAATTGGATAAACAAGATATCGATAACTCTATTTCTTTTAAATATGAATTGAAATCAATTTTGTACCTTACTGATTCACTATAATTTCTTGTAACATTGTGTTTTAGAAATCAAGTATTTGAAAGCAATGCATCGAGACCATTAAATAATTGTTCATAGTTGTATTTTAGTTTTGAGATGCATTATAATTGTAATTTGTTATTTATATAATTGTTGGTTAATGTGTTCATGTTTGAGTATTTTCTTGAATTTGATTAAAGAAGTTTAAGGATAGGATATTTTCTTATTTTGTAGTACCTTAGACCTGAAGCATGTCAATTTAATATTGATTATTTAAATTCTTATTGCAGAGTGATGTTGGGAAGATTGAAAGGTTAAAGTTTGAATGCTTATTGATTTGTGTGATCTTGGGAATTAGATCCGTTGCAATCTTGTTTGAATTATTGCCTTACTTTAACATTGTTTGAGTGAAAGTGAATTTTGTTGGATTGAGATTTAGCATAAGTTTGATGTTATTTTGAGTTAATCTTAATTGATTCAAGATTCATATTATTAGATTAAATATATATTATTATTTATATTGAGATTTCCATTTAGATTAAAATTGTTTGAATGGTAATTTGTGTCACTTGGGTTATGATTAATATTTCTTAAATGTTGATTAGAGTTAATTTCATTTGAATAATGGTTAGAATTACTTGAACAATGATTGGTATTGCTTGAGCATGTTCGTATCAATGGATTAGTTTCAAATTAGGAATAGGAATTTTGTACTTAATTTAGGAATAGATTTCATATTTCATGATGTTAGTTTATATCAGGCACTCTGATCCTACATTTCTTGCATTTGTGTCTCGAAGCTTACGAGTTTCAGAATGATGATTTAATGTTGGAACTATAACACTTATAATTTCCCCAACATTTTTGGCATTGTTTCCATTGTCATTTTGTTTTCCTTCCATTCATTACATATATACTCCAACCATGTTAAAAGTAAAAACCTTATGGTGTATTAATAAAAATAAGTCTCTATAGTGTCTTCTCCTCCGTTGATAACAAGCATTCTAATTGGAGGATGAAATAATTACTGCCATGCAATGATAAATGAAACCATATATAAGCATTGACCTTGCGATGACAAAGTATGCAAGCACCCATTCACCATCTCCATCACCACCTCATTTCATCCATCATCTCTTCCTCATCCATCCCTTTCTTGTCCTCAATTTGTATTTCTCTATAAATTAGTATGATATGTTAATATGAAGTAGTGCTGCTCCATAAGAACCATCACCTCCAAATATTGAAGCAATGTTGTTCCACAAAGAATCAACATCTACAAAACAATTTTAAGAATATTTCAATGGGAAAGGAATCTGTTTGCATGAGGACATGCAAATCCATAGGCATGGGGGGATGTTGGGCCTCGAATATGCCCATTTTTCCACCGTATAACACCATTATTCAGCCTAAATTTCTATACTTTTACACTCATTTCATATCATAATTCGACAACTTGCTACAAATTCATATCCTACACTTTGTGGTTGATTATAATTAGTTTTCTTATATTTTCTATAATTAGAGATGATTTTTTCATGATTTACTAATGATGGTTTTTTTCTAATTTCAGTTGTCACAGGGTTCCATTGCCGAAATTCTTCATGAGTAAATAAAACTAATTTGCTACAAGTTAAAATATCAATTTGTGATCAAATGGGAAAGAATCTCGAGATTCTGAGACTTGGAGCTTGTTCAAAATACCCTCATTCATGTAACTCAAAAACCGTTTCTCAAAATTCATCACCAACAAGAAGTTATGTTCAAAACAATTTTAAGTACATAATTAGTACCTACGTAAGTACATAATCACTGAACAATTTGGGTTTAGTTTTGAACGGAACGGGTCTAAACGATTCAAGTTTGGTTCTAAACAGTTTTGGGTCCACATGGAGGACAACAACTTTGATGAGTTTTCTTTGTGCTAAAAAGGGAATTAGTTCCTCTAGCTATGCTATGATTAGGATGAACCCAACCGCCATCCATTTAAAGACTCTCCGGAAGACTACATATTATTTCTTTTCTATTGTATTTGATTTTTTTGAGTTTTTGGTTGTTCTTTGTTTCCATCAACTATGCCTTATAAAAGTTGATGCTCTACATGTAGCTAGGAGGAGTTGGGAGAGGTAGCAATCAGAAGGATTGTATGTAATCTTGTTTATGCTATGAATATAATGGAAGCTTTGATGGAGTTTGTTTAAATGCATGATTGCTAAACCATAACATAGAACTATGATTATGCACTCAATCTGCTGTAATTATTAATGTTTCTTTTTTTTTAAAGAGCATTGCGTTAATTTAAACTTGTTCCGAGAGTGGCAAGGGCCCACCACTACTTGGAAGCGAGTTTTGTAAACATCATAGGATAGATCTAGATGTAGGGATTTTATTTTGAAAGCATTTCTTAATTAGATCTCATAATTACAATTCTGTTCTCAATGCTGTAATTTGTTTTCTCGAAATTAGATAAATATATCATCTCCAACTCGTTGCAAGCTAATGAATGGTCTTGATCAATGATTTTATTGCATGAATAATCCCTTTGTTACAGTTTTATGATTGTAATACTTAAATGTGCTTCTTAATTGGATAAACAAGATATCGATAACTCTATTTCTTTTAAATATGAATTGAAATCGATTCCGTACCTTACTAATTCACTATAATTTCTTGTAAGATTGTGTTTTGGCAATCAAGTATTTGAAAGCAATGCAACGAGACCATTAAATCATTTTTTGGAGTTGTGTTTAGTTTTGAGATGCATTATAATTGTAATTAGTTATTGATAGATTTTTTGGTTAATGCGTTCATGTTTGAGTATTTTCTTGAATTTGATAAAAGAAGTTTAAGGATAGGATAGTTTCTTATTTTGTAGTCCCTTAGATTTGAAGTATGTCAATTTAATATTGATTATTTAAATTCTTATTGCAGAGTGATGTTGGGAAGATTGCAAGGTTAAAGTTTGAATGCTTATTGATTTGTGTGATCCCAAGAATTATATCAGTTGCAATCTTGTTTAAATTATTTCCTTAGTTTAAAATCATTTTTGTGAAAGTGAATTCTGTTGGATTGAGATTTAGCATAAGTTTGATGTTATTTTGAGTTAGTCTCGATTGATTCAAGATTCATGTTCTTAGATTAAATGGATCTTATCATTTAGATTGAGATTTCCATTTATCTTAAAATCATTTGAATGGTAATTTGTGTTGCTTAGGTTATGATTAATATTTCTTAATTTTTGATCAGTGTTAATTTCGTTTGAACAATGATTAGAATTTCTTGAATAGTGATTGGTATTTCCTGACCAAGTTTTTATGAACGGATTAGTTTCAAATTAGGAATAGGAATTTTGTACTTTATTTAGGAATAGATTTCAAATTTCATGATGTTAGTTTAGATTGAATGCTATGATCCTGCATTACCTGCACTTTTGCCTCGAAGCTTAGAAGTCCCTGATTGATGATTTAATGTTGGAATTATAACACATATAATTTCCCCAACAAAGACTATCATTGAATTCATCACCAATCATAGTGTTGTCCAAAACATTTTTCACATGCACTCTAAGTTGCAACTACTTAAGTTTGCAAATACCATATTTGGTAAGTTATTACCTCACCTTTAGGCTCCTTTTTAAGGTAAAAGAAGCATGTGCTAATACAACGGTAAGTGATTGATGGGAATGGTTGGAATTATTAACTTCTAATAGAGAGGATACTTGTGAGGTATAATAAAATATCTAGGATATCACTTTTTTTCACCTATTAAGTATGTTTTGCAACTCATCCAACCCATCTATAGTTTAATATGTTTTGCATAATTAGATTAGCTAATCAATAGGCAGATGTATGAACAAATGGATCACATGTCAGGCCATATCAAGACAGTATTGATCTTAGAGATGTATCCTTGCATAATGTTATTCTAAAACAATTGTTGGCCAATATAATAAGCTAAATAATCCACTCCAATACTTAGTGTAATGTCATCGTACCAAAATATTATTCAACAAAATCTTATTCTACAGTGGGGATAAAAAGATCAACGTCAAGGGAAATGAAGATAAAACAACACATGGATACAAAGGTTCAAATATGATATATGGATTCATTAGGAAAAATGATCCTTGATGAAGCTAAGCATTATTTAGCATGTACATCATTGCATAGGTGGTATTTGATTCAAATTATTAGTTCAAGATGACATAGGATGGCTTCTATGCCTTTCTAGAACTTGTATGGCAGTGGTTGCCCACTACTTCAAAGATTGCAAGTGAATGTGCATTCATGGGTTGTTAATGATTCTGCAAATAAATAGGTTTATGTATACCAGACAAATAGATTAGGTTAGGTGCACCACAACTTAATATTATTGTCCTGTTATTATCCAAGTGGAGCCAATTTGGAGGATGAAGCACTAGTTTTAGAGGATTTAGGGGAAACTATTATTGTTGAGGATGATGATCGCGTTCAAATGACAACCCCATCTATTTTCATTGCATGCATCATTGCAAAAACATCAACTTCACTACCTCCACAACCATGTGGGGGTCATGTAGCCAGCGGTGGTGCCCTTCCTTGACCACCAAAAAACTAGCACATAAATTGTTTGTCGTAAGAAAAAAAACAGTAGATAATAGAAATTTTTTTTTTCATTTATTCACTTTTCATAGAATTCAACTTGGTCTATTGTTTCAAACCTCAATTTCCAATATATATTATGTAAAGTACAAACATGGTATTTTTTGTAAACGTTATTCTATGCATGTTATAACTCTTGGTCATGATGGCCTATTAGGCTATTTCATTTCATATTGTACTTCCTAATACCATTTCAAATTATACTTCATAATATTTTGTTTATAACTTGGTAATTGCTAGATGGTTAATTTTATCTGGTTTAACTTTATTTCACGATATCCGATATTGTTTTTTCTAACTTCTAAAACTAGTACTTATTAGTTAGACAACCTTGAGATTTGTATTAAATGTTTGATGCTCTAATATACTATAGATGATATTTCTAACTTCTTTCCTCAAATCTATGTTTTCATATTTTCTACAACTAATGGGACATTGTGTACATTTATATAGAATCATATATGAATATTCTTGAGAATGTTTCACTTTAAAGATTTTTTAGAAAAGGACAACTCCCTGGTTTTCTCTGCTCTGTGGTAGCACTAGTTTAGAAGCATGTATTGATACTAAAGCAGGAACTGCATATAGTTCACAACTTATGTGATTCATTAGAGTTTATGCGCCAAGGACACAATATTAGAAGTATATATGGTTGTCAATTTACTCAATAATAATAATATTAGAAATCTAAATTGTTGTCAATTTACTAAATGACCATCGACAAAAATCAACAGAAGATTGTTATAGTCCTAGAAATTTACTGGTTGACATAAAAATTTGAAATAAATGAGACACAAGTAATATTTGGACCCACAAGAGTAAATATTCAATGATGTAAAGAATGTACTATCTTGAGCATAACTATCTTAGGATCTGACTTGGGTTTGGGCAAGAATATAGTTTTCAAATAACACATTGTATAGATATCTTGTATTGAGAAGGCCTCTTATCTATATGAGGATGCCTCACTCATTTTCATTTGTTGAAGACTAATGAAAAAAATTACCTAAAAGATTTCTTGCACATTATCATTTTTTAAGTGATTTTTTAGACATTTTTCAACGGTTAGACTATGATAATTTTTTAGTTTTACTGGAGGAAAAAACTATACAAGGCCAAAGGAGGGCATCTTGCTCCACTTGGGAGGGTAAATCAAGGTATAGTCTTCCTATATTTACCCTTTGACCATTGAATGGTTGTTCCATTTCATTGGGCTAGGACATCTTACGGCTCCTCCCTCTTGCCCTGGCAAACCTTTGAGATCACCTTTTTAGTACTTAAAGAGGATTCCTAGAGAACTAATCCCCCCATCAATTATTGAGAAAACCTAGTAGCCGTAGTCAACGCTTGAGAGGAAAACATTATTGGTACCCTTTGGCACACTTTATGAGAGAGGGCACTTCTTTTGGTCCCTTAAGCACACATCTCTGGCATGTTTTGAGGAAATTTGACCGTTTTGAGGATTTTGAGGATCTTTTGTGTCCACTTATCGTATTTTTCTCATAGTTTAGAAATGAGCTAATGGTTTTTCTCATGGTTTTATAGCACATTATATACACATATTGTATTGAGAAGGCCTCTTATCTATATAAGGAGGGTGCCTCACTCTTGATTTGTTGAAGAATAATGAAAAAAATTAACTGAAAATATTTCTTGCAAATTTTATTTTTTCAAGTGATTGTTTAGAAATTCTTCAATGATACTTTTTTATTTTTACTGGAAGAAAAACCTATACAAGGCCAAAGGAGGGCATCTTGCTCCACTTGGAAGGGTAAATCAAGGTATAGTCTTCCTATCTTTACCCATTCACCATTGAAGGGTTGTTCCATTACATTGGGCTAGGGCGTCTTAAGGATCTTCCCTATTGCCTTGGCCAATCTTTGAGATCAACTTGTTAGTCCTCAGAGAGGATTCCTAGAAACCTAATCCCCCATCTATTCTTGAGAAAACCTAGTAGCCCTAGTCAACGTTGAGATGCAAACATTCTTGGTACCCTTTGGCACATTTTATGAGAGAGGGCACTTCTTTTGGTCCCTTCAGTGGACATGTGTGGCCTATTTTGAGGAAATTTGACCATTTCGAGGGTTTTGAGGATGTGTTGTGTCCACTTGTCGTATTTTTCTCATAGTTTAGAAATTAGCTAATGCTTTTTTCTCATGGTTTTCAACTAGCACTTTGCATACACATATTGTATTGAGAAGGCCTCTTATTTATATAAGGAGGATGCCTCACTCATTTTCACTGGTTAAAGAAAATGAAAAAACTTAACCTAAAAGAGTTCTTGTGCATTAATTTTTTTTTTTTAAGTGATTGTTTAGATATTTTTTAAGGGTTAGACTATGATAATTGTTTAGGTTTACTAGAGGAAAAAAATACTACAGGGCCAAAGGAGCACATCTTGCTCCACTTGGAACGGTAAATCAAGGTATAGTCTTCCTATATTTACCCTTTGACCATTGAAGGGTTGTTCCATTGCGTTGGGCTAGGACGTTTAGGGTTCTTCCCTCTTGCCTTGGCCCATCTTTGAGATAACCTTGTTAGTACTCAAAGAGGATTCCTAGCACAAAACAATTTCTTGCCAAAGTGATCAATTTATGATAATAACAAACCACAAAATGTTGTAAATATTGTATCAAGTTGGATTTATAAATCTCCATAGACAATATGATCATTTGTTGGGTGAAGAAAATGTGTATGTGTGTATATGTTGTTTTTATTGTAAATACCTTAATGAGTTGTGTTATAAAGCTCCAGTAAATGGTATGTTGTCATGTTAAAAGAGATGGCCATTGTAAATAATAGAATGAGCTATGTTATAAAGCTCCATGGGAAGCATGTTCTTTTTCAACAGTCTTGTTGGTTATAGGTGTCATTAAACACCAAGGACGGTGTTCCCCCAAGGGGGAGGGTTCTACAACAACCCTTATTAAAAAATCATAAAAATATATAAGACCACAGATGATGGACACATCTTCCAAGATAAATGGTGAGGGAAGCATCCTAATGGGAGTTGATTTGATTTATTATGGTTAAGGAAATTGGGAAAGGCACTGGCTAAGGCTTTGGAAAGGCATGAGGCATTAACTGGCATTTTATTTATGAAAATAATGGAAATTAGGAGAAAAGGAAGGTGAAATGCCAAGTTGCATGTTAGGAGGAAATTGAAGGAAAATAATGGAAAATGAAGAAGATAGAGGCCTCATTAATAAAAAGGCTTATGAGGATCAGTTGGCAAGCTCTTGGCTCAATATTTTGACAGGTTTTGGTGGAGCTCTCTTCTATTCTACTCTCTCTCTCTCATACTCTTGGATATTTAGAGTTTTCTTGGAGCACTCTTGGAGGGTGTGACATACTTAGATTCTTAGAGAAAGAATGCAAAGGAAGAGCAGGAAAGGGAAAGAGGTCATTGAGGTCAACGACTACATAATATTTTCTTGTGGGTACCGAGTTGCATGTATGTTTCCTTCACTAGTTTTGGCATGCATGCAGATTTTTGGTTGTGATCTATCATTGGCATGGAGGATTGCCTGGATTAACAATGGATTTCCTAGCCTTACCATTTCCTGGATAGCCATGGTGATGGTGGGTTTACTTTCATTGTTTGTTTCTTGTTGGTTATCATGTTTCATTTAGCTTGGGTTGAGTTATTATTTCCAGGAGCCTTGGTTGAATAAACGTTTTGGAAGCCCTATAGCGAATTGGGTTGAGTTACTAGTCCTGGAAGCCTTGGTTGGAAAAATGCTCTAGAAGCCCTCTAATAACTTTGGTTGAATGATTAGCCTTGGAAGCCTTGGTTGGAAAAATGCTATGGAAGCCCTTGGTGGGTTGAGTTACTAGTCCTAGAAGCCTTGGTTGGACAAACACTTTGGAAGCTCATAAAATGCTATGGGATGAGATACTAGTATTGGAAGCTTTAGTCGGACAAATGCTCTAGAGCCCGGCAACAGCTGTGGGTTGAGTTACTAGTCCTAGAAGCCAGGTTGGAACGAACACTCTGGATCCTTGGAAGGCTGGGATAGAGACCGATCTGATGATGGTTTTGGTAATTCCGACCATGAGGTGGAATCATTGTTTGATGGGTTGAGGTGGATGGAATTTGGAAGCCTGAATGAGTTTTGATTGATGTGTTCTACGAGATCCCACATTCATGCTTTGAATATGGCACAAAAATGAATGACTTAAGAGAGATTTGGCTCAACCATACAATGGTTGGGTGGAATGTAGAAGTCCCATTTTGAGTTTGGATTTTTCATCATTAATGAAAGGTTATTTCTACTTGAATTTATATGAGTATTATACAGGATTATATGTCGTTTATATAACTTTGATTTGGGTATTTTTTTCCCTATTATGATGGTTATGTATGTGTTTTATGACAACAACTATATATGGTTCTCATCATATTTTTACTTGTATATGAATGAACAATGTAGCTATGGTCTAATGGATGGAATGGTAGTTAATGTGTTGAGGCACCAATGCTTCATGGAAAATATTAGATAAGTATGAGACCCCTATGCTCAAATATGTTATTTACACCTGTAGTTTACATATTCGTGATATGTTTGACAAAATTCCTGTCATGGCTAGTAGAGGTCCAATCAAGGTCTTAAGAAATATTTGCGTTAGTATTGTCATTTCCATGTTATTTTACTGATATGAAGATATGGTTCAATTTTGGGCAGTGACCTGGGCTTTGGGCCCAAAAAGGTGGCTCATATCCTAGGGATGTTAGCATACCACTGATTAAATGAGTCTCTAGACCCAAGGCAAGGGAAAAATGGCTTTTGATGAAGTATCAAATCCTACAAAACTGAGAAAGACCTACTTGAGGGTTTGGGAAAAACTTTCCATCGATAATGATAGTTCATCAAATGGAGCTAAGATGAGCTTATAATGCCAAAACAACAAAGCATGGGTTTTTTTAATAAAATGATCTTTCTCTCCAATTCCAAGTCATTCATGCATTTGCTTGTGGAGAGATTGGAGAGGTTGAGGAGGCCATAAATCTTGATGAGCTCATTGCATAAAAATTGAATAGTGGAACTTGGATCTAGGATTATCAAGGTAGTGACCTTATTGATAATAAAAAAAGTCAAGATAGGGTCAAAGGCACCAAAGGAAACTACTTTAATGCTTCTTGGAAATATGTTTCCTAGTGTAGAATTAAGGAAAACAAGGATGAAGGGATGAACTGCTAGATGAGGTCTAGAGTCCTCCCCCCTCTCCCCATCAATTCAAATATGAGGACTAGATGATAAAAGTATGAAATCACATAGAGTAGAATATTTCAATGTATGGTACTGATCATTGACTATATGCAATGTGTAGATGTTCATTGTAGAGGCCAACCAGATGGAATTCCGAAGAAAGGAGAGGATAATCATTCTTACCTAGAAATTTGATGGCTAGGATGAGAGCAGATAATAAAAAATGGAAAATATACTAGAGGGGCCATCATGCCCCTAAGAACAATATGTCCCCCCCAAGAGATGATGAAAAAGGGGAACTGATTGAGCATGCAAATTTGGGAATGATGACCCATGTTGGATGTATATGTAACATGTTAAGGGCATGTCATATGTATTTACAGTACTAAACTCCAAACACTCTCTCTCGATGATGCTATGTGATAGTATACATAATATGCGTATGCCTATTTCTATGTTTTGTGTACTCACCATATTATTGATATGGTTACCTTATATGTATGAATACAACAATGTAGTAGGAGAAAGACCTTGGTGGATTTCCAATATGGCATGGTATTGCATATACAAGCGAGAGAGAATAGATGTTTTGGTTCACAAAGAAGTGTCACCATACCAAGGACTGGTTTGGGATATCATGAAAAAATGCTCATCTAGACGAGATTATGAATCAACCACATGATTGTCACTGGGACTAGTTTTCTAAGGTAAGAAACAGGAATGATCAAGTGGATCATCCCTAGGGTGATATAAAGTGATAGGGGAATATCAAAGTTCTTCATGATGGATAAGAATAAAGGTATTAGAGTCAACACGTCCAGGTATAATACGAGTTCTTTAGAGAATTTCTCCTTCTTGATCCTAACAGATATATGCTCCCTTACCCAAACATTGTTTGGTAAAATAATGGCTACAAGATGGATGTGATTTAAATTTATGGATTCAAAGTAAGGGGTTATAATGAATGAAGTATTTTTGTTCCATAAAATATTGTTTAGAAGGAAATAGCTTCTAGGGTAAGAAATAGAAATGATGATGCATATCATCCCATGGATAGTTTAGTGTGTTAATGGACTCCATAACATCCTCATCTTAATAAAGGACTGGAATTGGAGACCACAAAGGACCACATGACATAGACAATGAAGAAATATACAAATCATCATCATGACAGACATTCCATCACATGCAAAATGCCTATATAAATAAACTGAAGACTAGTGGATTGAAGTCCCATCAATGGTGAAAGTGCAACGACATAGGACGTATAATGAATGGTTGAATGTACACTATCCAATGCTCCCAGGGGGTTTGAAAACATTGATATCATGGATGATGATGGAATAGGATATGTATGGTATCCTTTTCCTTTTTTACATCAGGGGAACCAATATTAATGATTGGTTGATTGTTTATTTGCCCTAGCACATAAGAGGTACCAAGGTTGCAATTAGAGGAGTAGATATTCCACTAAGAACATCATAAAATTCATGAATAATGATGAGGGTATTAGAAAAGTGTGGAAGATGAGGGTAGTGATGGGAGTAATATCCATATGTGTCACAAAAAGTGCATGGCTGCTTTATGCACGAGGCCTTGTTCTTCTTATATGACTTAGGGGTGGTGACTTGCACTTTTAAGATTATTAGGTTTGGCTGAAGTTCATATAAGTTGATGAGATATTTTAATTTAGGGATATGGGGATAATTATTGGTGGCATGGCCTTGAATATCACAAAAAATGCAAGGAGGTAGAGGCTTTGATGCAAAATATTGGGTGGCCATAGTTGATGTTGTCTTTTGTGCCCCCCTTTTTTAGCTGTGTCCCCCTTTCTAGTTTCTTTTGCAATAGGAGCAAAATTTGGTTGAGGTTGCTATGGAATTGAAGTAATGGAAGGGGTCATTCAAGTATTTTTGATGGGTGTTAAAGTGGTATAATAATTTAGGTGGTCAGGAGAGGTGTGTGATGGAGGATCTAGGTACCAAATTGGAATCCCCAAAGAAATGTTAGGAAAAATTAACGTATCCATTATGGGCATACTAGCCACTCTTAGAGGTGGGAACAGGAAAGTTATTCGGCCAAATGTATGGTGACCAAGGGAAAACCCTTAGTTACATGGTTTGAATTTGTAACGGAAAAATACTAAGGAGCTAGCTACTGGAAAGAGGGTCTAGGTCACTGAGGAGATTGGGAGATAGACACCATGCATACTTGAGAGGTTCTAGGTGTAGTGATGACAGGCGTTGGGCCATAACATGTGATGAGACTCATAATTAACATATTTTTAGACCTCTTTTCCCTATTATTAATTCATTTTCACTAGTTTATAACTTTGTATTAGTCCATTCTAATACCTATATGAGGGATTTAGACATAAAGTGTTTTGCATTGCATTTCCTTAGTATTATGATGAATTTATTTATGTTTGCATTAATTTGTAAAGATGTTCTACCATATAGGTTGTTGTGTAGGTTGTGATGTATCCACAACGGATTTTTTTGTTATAATTTTTGCAACTAGGAACTCTATTGTTGTAACTTCCGTTACTATAACTATGAACTCTATTGCTACAACTCTGAACCTTATTGTTGCAACTCTCATTCCTACAACTCCTATTTCTACTTCTCTAGCTCACACCATTTCTACAACTCCATTTCATGCCATTACTACAACTCCAATTCAAGTCGTTGCCACAACTTAGGAACTATGTTGCAACTCATTACTGAAACTCTGGTGCTACAATTCATGTTGTTAGAACTTAAGTTCATGTTGTTGTTGCATCTCAATTCTACAACTCCAGAAACATGTGCCAATATAATCTTGATGTTATTTTGTTACATATTTGTTATTTTATTTTCAAATGGGATCAATATTAGACATGATTAATTAAGTTGTTAATAATTACTTTGGAATTATGTATGGGTTGTTTATTGTTTGCTAATTATTAGCATACCAAATGAGGGATTTTTGGAGGAATATTTATTATTTTCTAATTGTTAGAAAACCATATGAGAAACATGTGGATCTCATTTATTGGTTGTTATTTTATTTTTAAACAAATGTTATGTATAACAGGAGAAATCTCTCCATTGTTTGGGGGAGGACTTAGAGCATTGTCCAAAATCATAATGAAATAATTTAATTATTAATATTTTATTTTAGTTGTAGTTTATCATTTTTGTAGTTTATGATCCGATTAATTAATTAAATTTATATCTTTTTGCATATTTATTTGATTAATTAATTTGATTTATTTATTTTTGGATGTTTATTTTCTTTGAATATTTATGAAATATTAATTTCTTTAGACTAAATTATTTAATTAAATTATTTCATGTTGTCAATGTAACAAGTCCTAGTAAATATCAACACTCTACTCTATGGAGGCAAGGCCGTTCCAATAGAACATAGTGTTGTATAATTTAGGTAGTTCTCTTTTTTAGTTGTGTAATTTAAATTAGTTATATATTCATGTAGAATTTATTTACTTCTTTAATTAATTTATCGTTGTTTCATTTTTTCATTAATTTTTTGTGCATGGTTGTATCCATTTATTTATCATGTTATTTATGTAATTGATTATTCATATTCACTTCCAATTTTACATGTTTTCATTCCAAATTGATTTTCATTCATTTACATTGTTGAATAAATATGCTCATTGCATGATTACATTTATTTGTTTGAGTAGAAATGGGGATCATCGTGGCAATGCTTAGTCTTTTCATTTCCTTCCTATTGGGTTGTTCTACCTGTGATGGGGGTTACAATGTTTAGCTTTCTAAGCCCACTAGGTAGAAGTGTGTTATTTCAATTTTACAAATGTGATATTTAATATCCTACAAGCGTGTTTACTTTCCAACATGTGTGCTTAATTTCTTATAAGAATGTTTACTTTCTTGCCAACGTGTTTACTTTCTTGCAAATGTGTTTACTTTCTTGCCAGCGTGTTTATTTTCCTGCAAGTGACTTTATTCACTTTTCTTTTGAGCTTGTAGAACCTTTCCAAGCTTGTGAACTACCTTTAATCCATATACAAAAGTAATCATTGATACTACCACCACCAAGAAAGCCAATGAAAGTTAAAAATGTGATCTGCATATACAATGCATGGTAACTCGTAAGTTCTATATGAGCCTTGGTTCACAATTAAATTCATGGTCTTTTGGTTGCCTTTTTGAAAAATTATAAGGGTGATTAGAAGGCTTGTTAATATTTCATAAGTAGGGAGGAATCTTGATAGACCTTGGGGTTGATCTTAGTTAGATAAGGCATAGTGTGGTTTCCAAACATCAAGGTAATGATATTATTAGGATGAACCTGAACCTCAAGACCATAGTAAGTAAGTTGGTTAATGGTGACAATCTTCATGTTATGAGGGAATCTCTGGTATAGTAGACATAAAAAAACCTACCTTCATGGTGTATATGAAACTACATCGTAACAGAAGATTAAATTCAATAGGGCCATCAATAACTTCCACATGAATCAAGACTTTCTTTTCAGCTAACTTGATAGGGAATTTATGATAAAGCATTTAAGATGTGAGGGATGATCATCATATGCTCGTGTTATGATTATAAATGGTAAGAGTTCAGGTGATCTAATATTTCATCGGAATTTGGAAGACATTACACAATGGATTCCTCTTCTTCATTGATGCACCATTAGACAAAAACATTCTTGATGGACACTAGAACTTAGAAAATAACATATGGAGAAATTGAGGAGAGTCTACTTTAACAACATGAAATATTATCATGTGATAATAAGATGGGTTCACAGCACCCAATTAGAGAGTAGAGGTTTGCATTGTTAAGGGTATGTTTGGAGAAACTCAAGAATTGAGATCTTGATAAGTGACTACACCAAGTCATCTGTTATGATATATCTATGGGTAGCTTGTGCAAAGGCATTGGTATCATTTCAATGTAACAATCCCTTAGTGATCTTAGGTGGTACCTCAGCCATTGTTCAATGGGTCTAGATGATACCATTTGTTAATGACAAAGACTCTATGTCTTAGGTGGAGAGTCGTATTTGTGCGGTTGACATCGAGAGAGTCCATAAGTAGGATTTGATAGGTTCAACTCCTAAGTTGATTTCCAGGGAAAATGGGGAGAGTGGTTTAACCATCACGGGTGGCCATATAGCCTTAGCTAGGGAATGGGTTCTAAAGTACAAACAACTATGAAGGGGGTTAAGCAAAGGTAGAAGGTGGCTAGTTACCCCTTTTAGAAGTTTCTTGGTTTTCCCATCACCTATGCATCTCATGGAGGAGAGGACAAAAATGTGTATAATGATCATGAATACCTCAACATGCACAAGGGTTATTCATGTCTTGGGTTGATTAATGTAGTGTTGATTTTTGGTATTGAATTTTTCTCCCTAGTTGGTATTAGGTTGTTGGCCCTAGTGGCCTAGGTTCCCTATTTTTTTGTATTTTGTTTGCCCTTCCCCTTATTCATTTTCTTTGTATTATGTGGGTGGGTGACATTTTGTTGGACATACACCTAACCTTATAGGGGGGTGCATGTTGAGGCATGTAATCTTGAGGTGTTAGAGGGTTGGAGAAATAAACTATGGGAATGGATAATAAGGGTTCATTATTACATTTTGGTAGGTGGGTGGAGTACAATATTTCTAGGAGCATGTTAATGTGGATGAGCATAAGCATATGATGTACCAGTTCCCCCTTAGGGTGCAACGCGAGGAGGATCATGGAGGGGATATGTGTAAGATGTATTGGCTCACCTTAGGGCTACCAATATCACCTTGGTGGAAATGGGAAGGTCGATCATATGCAGTGGATCCAATCACAACATCCATGGTATGGGATTCCCTTGGTGTTGAATTTTCACCTGTGTGAGAGTGTGGGGCATCAAGGATGATAATGCATAAATAACCCGATTGGGAATATATTAGATTTTACTGCATGACCTTCTAAATTTTCCTTTCCTCAGTTATAAGGAACGTTGAAAACAATATTTGGAAATTGGAGGAAGTATATATTTTAAGAAACTATCCATAACTATTTAGTAATTAAATTCTAGATATTTACATAAACTCTGCCATCTACGCCACTCTTGAATTTGGTTAGTTATATAGGTGGAAGTTGTTTGCAAATAGGAGGTCAAGATCTCAATACTATTATGATGGTAGAAGATTATTTGGAAGTAGGAAATTAACATGTTCTAAATGGTGGCAAACATATAATGAGTTCCATAGTGCTAGTCGATGAACCATTTTGTTGTAGCACCAATCAATGCATGCCGAAATATATGAAGGCGAATCAAGTCATCAATGATGGATTTTTTACGAACATCACATATGGAATGATTAGATGTGATTGAAGATATCCTCTCTAGGTTTCCTTTTAAAGTTGTGGATTTCGAAGGGAAGCTTGGTTGGCATTGGGGTTCATGTTGGATCATGGAGAAACTAAAGAAAAAAAATATAAACCAACATAATGTGTGAAATACTACAATATAACCAAGATAAAACTTCATTAATGTGTCACCTAGTGGGAAGCATCGAATGGACGTGGTTTTTAGGACCTCTTCCTTTGGAGGATTCATAGGTAATCTTGATTGCAACGTATCATTCCCACTCTCCAAAGGGAAAAATGATCCAAAAAATAAAAATAGAGAAATAGAAAAATTCTAGTGGAGGATACTTAATAGGTTTAGAATCATAAGTCTGGTGATGAAAATGGATCATAAGAAATGAGGAGAAAGCTATCTATTTATAATAAAATGCTAGCTGTATTTTATGAGGTCAAATATAATAAAATATTTGTTTGAGGAAATGAGCTACAACATGCAACACAACTATAGCAAAGCTCTCCATAGCTCAACTGGCCAAAACACCTTCCAAGTAGGCATGAGATTTAAACCATTATGTCTCATTGATGTTGCAATGCTCTTGTGACTACACAAAAAAAATCAACACATGTTCAGTCTGAAGATGATAAAGACACAAGTTTCATTAAACACATCTATCACATTTGCTAGTAGGTTCACAACATCCTAGATAAAGCTAATGGAAAGTGAAAACAACGTCTTAATCAACATTGGGTGCCACATAAGTTTCAAGTGGGCAACAAAGTGTGGTTTCATTTGCAGAAGGAATTCCTTACTAGAGCCCATCAAAAGTTTAGACCACTCCAATATGGGCCTTGCACTATCATAAATGTCGTGGGTGACAATGCTTTTGAGCTCAACATTCCCGCATTCCTTGGTCTAGATCCAGTGTTCAATGTGGACCATCTTTGGCCATACATTCCACCATTGATAGACATATCAAACATTGTTGAGCAATTGACACCAACAAAGCTCAACCTAGATTGCAGTGAACAGACCACAACTAATCAACTCATAGACACATAGATTAAGAACACTCACCAACATAGGATCCAACTATATTAGGTTATCAAAGTCAACCATCTCTTGCACCAAGGCAAGTGGTGTTGAAAATAATAAAAAGGAGTATTAAAAATAACATCAAGCAAAATCCTAATTTAATTTGACCATGAATTAAATTAGGAATTAAATTGTAATTCTAATTCTCATAGCAACTTATAATAGTTAAGTAAGTCAAGTTGACTTAGTTGGATCATTAAATTCAAGTTGGAAGTCTATCTAGAGTCATGTAGAGTGATCCCTAAATTTTAGGGGCTTAGGTTGAGTTCTTATTGAGCTGTAATTACTTAAGTCAATTTAACTGAGTTAAATTCAGTTAAACTAGTTCTAACTATTGGAGGAACTAGTGAGAGGTCAAGTGAATTAAATTAGATTTAATTCGCATGCAGTGATCAGTTAGATAACTAATAATTTATCAAAAATAACTCAATCATGTCAGTTCAAAGGAAGACCCAATTGAGATTAGAGTTTAGGGATAGTGTACTATCATTTGTATAATTTTCCATGTTGTACAGATGGTGCATGCAATCAGTAGAAGGCCTATGATGTATTGCATAGTTGTGGTGAGGGATTTTCCCAATTAAATATGTGCTAATTCCCTTAGGGATTGCACAAGGAATTATGGGCTTGGCAGGCAATAGAATTGGCTAAGTGTTGGCTTGAGCTGGCTTATGAGGCAGAGAGATAGATCATACTTGTGTAGAAATTTTTCAGGTTGAACAAGCATTGTATTTTCTTTTTCTGGTTAATGTAATATAGATAGTTAGGGTTTTGAGTAGTTGCTTTCCCCAGAAAAATATTATGTTATGTGCGATTGATATTCTTCCTTTTCTACTTATTGTTTTCATTGATCAATTTTGGTTTCCACTAAAGAGTATAGCAGATTATTGTCTTGTTTTTTAGCATATCACATAAGTTGTTGAATCTACAATAAAAATCTACAAGTGGCTCACCAGGGACCAAGTTGAACAAAAGTTTCCCCATCTCATGGAGACACTCAATGCAATGGGAAGCATTGATTCCTAAGGGGGAAGGATTGATCTAGGTGGTTCGAATCCACCTGCCTATTCCACTTGGACCTCCAACACTATTTCCTTTTAGTTTCCTAATTTCTAGCATAGTTTACTATTTTTAGCAGTTTTTTGGGTCCTGAAATTCCATATCCATTTTGAGGCCATAAATGATAGTTTTTTTGAAAACAAGGAGACCAAAAACATTAAGTAGGGTTTGCAATCGAAATTTATGGTCCTCGAATAGATATTTCTAATGGGGTATTGTATGCATCAAATATAGATCATATGCCAAAGTTACGACCCTGGGAAGTTGATGTATCGACTAACCCTAATGGGGCCCACAAAATATTGGTGCTCCATCTCCAATGGTTAGGGTTTTTGATGTTTAGGGTTTTCCATTATTTCTAAATAATAAAAAGGCCTTTGAGCCTCATTGTAATAGATTTCAAAAGGCCTGTAGCCGTCACATCTCTTCTTAGAGATAAACTACCATCGCCTGAGCTAGTTTATTTCTCTTATGTATGTAAACAATTTTCAACATTTTATATTTTATTAATTAAAATTTGGTTTTCCTGTATCTCTATGTTTTGGTTTGAATATTTATTTCATTTCACTCCTACATAAATTTGGATCAGTGGTATCAGAGTAGTCTACTTTACTTCTATGAAATTCTACTTTACTTTCACATCATATTCACTTTGTAATTTTCATCATTTTTTAAATAATTAAAATTTATGCATGCAAATGTCATAATTGTGATAAAAATTGCATTAGTGTTTTACACTTTTGAGGTAGCCAGTATTGTCAACCTCCTCTTTAATTTACTTTGGAAATCACTCACTACCAATGCTAGGTATATGTTAGTGGTTGCAAATGGATGGAGGGATGCCAACGTTATTGAATTTCCATAACGTAAGGGATGTGTATGTTCTATTCTTGTGCATATTAAATTTTGCACTACTTCTTCTTCCTCAAAGCAACCTCCCACTAGAGCTGATTGTGCCCCCTTAGTTGAACACAACTCCTCAAATACAAATGATCTGGATCAGTTGTATCAAATTGGTAATTATATCACTACATGGTGTTCTTATGTTGAAAATGTCGTAGATGATTTGGGTGCACAAAATGAACTCATTCTAGCTAATATTAAGCTCTTACATGATGAACAACAAGAAGAAAGAGCTGAGAAAGAAGCCAGGATGCAAAAGAAAGAACTAAGAAGAAAATCAAAAGTAGCTCATAGCTCAAAATTTTCTATAGATATGTCGACCCCAAATTTTTGGGATCTAGAAGAAACAAAAGCTAGCACCTCTGAAACACTTTTCAGGCCAATGAAAATAGATTCTATTCCAAAAAATCCAAGAAAATCAAAAGCAGAAATCGTTACTCTTGAAAATGCAGCCTCTAAGTTCCCATCTTTTATCATGCCATCAATCCAAAAAGCAAATTTTGTCAAGGAAGTCCAAAAATATCCTAGAATAGAAGAAGAGCTGTTTGCTTCTAATTCTAGTGGTTATATTCTAGATTTGGACAAATCAACAAATCCAGCTGAATCAATTAGAATATGGATTGGAGCTTTATACCAGATGCAAGTAACCACAAAGCTCAATAATGTATCCATATTTGTTCTAGTAGAAAAGAGAATGGTTGGAATAGTTTATCATTGGTGGATTACACCACCTGAGTCAGAACGACAAGCAGTCGTTGCAGCAGGACTATCTACTCTAGAGGTAATACTGAAAACACAGTTTGTCCCCGAGCCAATTGATGAGAAAAAGAAAATAATTACAGATCTTGCTAGAATGGAGTTGAAAGATTTAAAGTATCTTGAATCTTTTGGTCAAGATTTTATGGCCAAAGTTACAAAGAAAATCTTTCAAATGGTCCAGGTCAAAAAATTTCCTTTTTATCAAAATTACCAGGAAATCTAGGAGATCTAATCTCTAAAGATATTGAGCTTCAAAGCAAATCCATTGATCAGATTTACTGGGTAGATATTTTATTTCGGTGTCAAGAGAAAGTTAAATATCTATGTTGGCAAAAACAAGCACATCGTATAACTCCCAGTGCTAATGTTTGTCCTGCCGCTTTGCCATGGACACCATTTAAGAAAAAGAGAAAGCATAAAAGGTATGGAAAATTCAAGACCAAGAAAATTGCAAATCCAAAACGACCTTTTAAAAATTTCAGATTTTTGAAGAAAAGGAAACAGTCGAGAACCAAAAATAATTGTTGTTTCATATGTAAACAAGAAGGACATTGTGCTCATGCCTATCCAAAGAGCACACCCGGTAAATTGAAAGCATGTGCAGATATTGAAGAGTTTTGTGATGATTGGTCTGTTGTACAGTCAGAAGAAGAACCATCAGATGTATATATGTTAACCGATGCTTCTTTTACAGAAGAAGAAGAATTAATCAGTTCTATTCAAAAGATGAATATTTGCTATGACTGTTCTACTGAAGAATCTTCAGTTGAAAACAAAGAAGAAATTCACTACAGTGAAGAATTTGAGACAGAGACCGATCGTTCTGAAGCAAGTGAAACCAAATCTTTATGTTGGTCTCTATAGTTAGAAAAATACAAAGGAAAGCAAGTAATTCCTCTTCTCCCTCAGTTAAATTCTTTCTGCCCATATAAGAAAAATGTTGGACAGACATCCTCAATGCTAGTCCCTAAATTCGACCTGACGGCAGAACAATTTTTTTTAAAGAAAATGGTAAAAACACATAATATCTTGTATATACCAGTTTTTGTGCAGGTTAAGAATAGTTGGATAGATCTTGATGCATTATTGATACTGGAGGCTCAAACAATCTTGCCAGACCATCGCTATTCAAAGGATTATGGAAACCTCTCCAAAATATCCTAATTTCAAAAACAGTTGGAGGTGTAGTTAATCTCACCCACTATGTAGATAATGTGTCTTTAAAAGTAGGTGGGAAGATTGTAAAGATATCCACTATCCAGCATTATGATACATCAGCCAGTTTATTTTTAGGCATGCCATTTGTAAATTCAGTATTACCAGTAACAATTAGTGAAGATAAAGTTATCTTCAATTTCAAGAAGCAAGTTATCTCTGTTCCAAGATTAAAATTTGCATACTCAAAAGTTCGAAGAGAAACCCAGAAAAAGACCAGTACAAGAAAGCCAAAAATTGATTCAAAAGACTGGCAGGAAGTACTGCAAATTTATGAGGATAAATAAGCTCTCAAAACGAAACAGAAAGCAGTTATAGATCACTAGTGGTGTCAAGATAAAATTTCTACATATCAGTGATTAGTCAAAAGGTGCTCAGAAGACCCCCAAAAATTTTGGGAAAAGGAGAGCCCTAAGCAAGAAATTGTGACAATGCATGACAATGGAGTAAAAGGTAAGTTAATTCCTTGCACTCCCTCACATGAACAGGAGATCAATAAAAAGATTGAAGAATTGTTAAAATTAAGGTTGATTGAACCTAGTGTCTCTCACTATTCATGTTCTGCATTCTTAGTTCGGAATCATTCTGAAATAGTTAGAGGTAAATCAAGGATGGTGATAAATTATAAACCATTGAATGCCATCACCCAAAGTTTTCATTATCCATTACCTCGTCAAGAAGTTATAATGCAGAAGATTCAGAAGAGTAAAATCTTCCGTAAATTTGATATGAAATCTGGTTATTACTAGAATCAGATTGAAGAAGCAGACAAGCACAAGACAACATTCACATGCCCTATAGTATTTTATCAATAGAAAGTTGTTCCATTCGGATTAAAAAATTCTCCTGCTTTCTTCCAGAAAAGAATGGATTTTATCTTTGGTAAGTATGATTTTATCATGACTTACATTGATGATATTTTAATTCGCAGTCCAGATTTACAAACACATTTGGCCCATTTGGAAATATTTTTTCAAGAAGTCCAAGCTCATTGTATTGTCCTCTCAGAAAAGAAAATCGTGTTATTCAAAGATGATATTGATTTCCTTGGAATTCATGTCGTAGATGGACATATACAAATGCAGCCACATGTTCTTACAAAGCTTGCTGAGTTTTTTGATGAACTTAAAGACACCAAAATGATTTAGAGATTTTTGGGTGTTTTAAATTACATCCATAAATACATTCCCGGGTTATCAGAAAAAATGCTCCTATCAGAAAGTATTTTAAATCAGGATGGTCTAGTTAAGCCACTACAACTTTCAAAAATCTCAAAGGAGAATGTAAATCCCTTCCAAAATTGCAGCCCCCAGGAGATGGATTGCTAATCCTACAAATAGACGCCTCAGATGAATTTTGGGTAGATATTATTTTTGAAAAGAAGAAGGAAAATAAAGAAGAAGAACTATGTGCTTATGCATCAGGAGAATTTCTCTCCAATCAGAAAAATTATTTTGTTGCTGAAAAAGAAACTCTTGCAATATTTAGTGGCATTCAAAAATTTGAATTGTATCTTGCGGCAAGAAAATTCTTGATTAAGATTGACTCAATGAATTTTAAATATTTCTTGTCAGCAAAATTATCAAGACAAATGGCAAGAGGAAGACTATTAGCATGGAAAATTTGGTTCCAACAATATGATTTTGATGTAGAATGGATTCCTGGAAATTCTAACTATATTGCCGATGCTCTTACCAGGGAAATGAATAAAGCTCATAGAATTGGCCGCAACAAAAAAGAAGTCAAAGGAAGCATTTTTGACATTCCAGATCAGCCAGATAATTTTTCTACTTTGGCAAAAAGATTTAAAATTCTTGAAAAACATGTTGAAGATCTTTGTCTTGAGATAAAGAAGATAGTTGGACTCAGGCTTCCAAGGAATCAATGGATTGAGAAATGTCAAGTCTGACAATCAAAGAATATTGGCACACTTCTTGGATTGGATCCTGAATTGGTAAAAATATACTCTTTACCAAATATGAAAGTCAAGTTATATTTTAGAACTCTTGATGATCTATGGTCCATACAGCATACACAATCTATGATTCGGGTCTTACAGATTTTAAACTATTACCAGATGATTGGTTGTATCGATTTCGCACTTGAAATCTTTACAAGTGCTAAGATGATGGACCTTGACGATATTAATATCAAGATAGAAGTTGGAAAGTTTTTACAGTCCTTAAGAATCCCAGATCTATTCGAAGAAATGGAAGCTTGAGATGCATTTGATATGTGAGATGTGAGGTTTAGATGTTTGAGGATTTAGTTTTTGTTAATTGATTTCACTAGAATTTAGGTGTAATTATTTATTTATTTTTAACAATTGAATTTTCATTTTATTTATAAAAATAGATTAATTTTGTTTTAATATTTATTATATTTAAATATATAAATTTAATAATTAACAATTTAAAATTTTGATTATTAATATTATTTTGGAAAAAAATACTTTAAAAATAATAAAAAAATAAATCATAATATATTTCAACTATTCTTGAATTTAGGCTTCTATGATACATATCAAGTTTTTGAGACATGTTTTTGGCGATAATCACATCAAAAATTCATTTGTTGAGATGTTTCAAACCAACCAATGTGGTTCATCGTGGGGACAAGATGAAGAGACAAATCATGGCATGAGTATAAATAGAGAGTAGTGTAGAGACTCAAGTTCAATTAACAGTTATAATAAACGACTAGTATATAAATAATATATCTTTAATTTTATAATTTCTATTAAAAAAATGCTTGTTTATAACTAATAATTCTGTAATGGTTAGTTTATAAATAATTATATTTATAATTTATATAAAAACAAATAGTTATATAAAAATAATATTAAGGTTATTTAATAAATACTTATTTTTCAAACTAATCTAGAAAAGGTTAAATATAAATAAAAAAGAGAACAAACATTCAAAGTGGAAAGTCAAACAGAGAGTGAAGTAAAAAAATGATCGAAGGAATCAAAACCCTATTAATAAGTAATGGAGCCAAGACCTTATTAAAAATATAACGTATGCGAAAACAATGCCATAAATAAAATTAAAAGCTAAAAATTAAAAATTAATCAAATAATGAAAATTAATAAAATTCAAACTCAAAGTAATCAAAGAAATATTCAAGAAACATGGTCAAAATAAAGGGGTGTAGGCCTAATAGTAAACACAAGGAATTAATAAAATAAATAAGGTCTAATCTAAAAAAAAATTTAAGAGGGGCTAAGAAAGATCAAGAGGATAAAATAATCAAAACATCAGAGAAAATTAAAAACAGAAACAAATAAATAAAATGAAACATACAAAGAAGGAAGGGATTTTTCTTTTAAGAAGACAGGACAAGGACCCAACTTCTACTAATATTCAAGCCATCGTCTCTATTCAAACCATGTTTAGTTTTAAATTTAATATTAAATTACACAAATATTAAATATGAATAAAGGGATATCACTATTGATTCATCTCATATATATAGACACATAAAGTTTTTGTCAATTTTTTCTTTTTTTATGATCTCATTAGGCTACGCAATTTTTTTCAATGTTGTTCATAATATCTTTCACTACCCCAAATAGTGAAAGATTACACAAAATATGATGTTGTGGATTTGGAAGTGAAGAATAAAATAGAAGTATGTGAAAATGACATAACTATAGGTTGTGATTGTTATTGTATTGGTTAATGTGATGTGAGATAGAGTTTGTCTCTACATGAATAGTTTGCTTTTAAGTTTTAGAAGGTTGTTAGATCTAGTTGGATATGAGATTTTTTCTCTATATAATTACCTCCTATTTTGGTATGTAGTTGAGATATTCTCTCAAAAATTTGTTAATGTGCTAATATAGTGTGTATCTTAAGCCAATATATGTATGTATGTGTAAAATATTTTTTTGATTAAAACACTCAAGTATTTTTGGTGTGTGACTTGTATGGACAATGTCTATTGTCCCATTTACTTACATAGTATGAACACTGAGGCCTTGTCATGCTCATGGCATTTCAAAATTTCTAATAATCTATAAATACATAGGATTAGTTTAGGTTATTTTGCTTTGTGAGTAATATTTATATTCATCAACAAGAGCATTGTTTATGTGAAAGCAAGATCCACTTAAGGTGTAGGAAGAAGTGTTGTTGAAGCTCTTATTATAGAATTTGTAGTTTAAACATTCTAAGATTATTCATCACTTGAGAGGATGAGCTTGATGCTAAATATGGCACCATAGCAATAAAAAAAGTGATTTTTCTTTGAAGGATATGATCAAAATTTAATCAAATAATTGTAAACACAAGAAGAAATTTGTATATTTGAAAAGCGCTTTTCATATGGAATAACTTTACATGGAAATATCCTAGATGGACATAGATTTTTTAGTGAGTGCCACCACATAAATAGAAAGTGACATATAAGAAATTTTAGCCAACAAGGAAGTGAGTCATTTCACATAGTAGAGTCTCTCAAAAGTGACAAAGGGACTTCTGAACAAAGACATGGCTCTCTTGCAAACAAAGAGTTCTATATCCATGAAATCTATGGAGTGAAAAATTATGATTTGTAGTAGGAGAAAATTTGAAAGTGTCCATCCATTCAAATATTGTGTCCATAGTATTCCAACCTAAAGAGGAAAGTCTAATTTGTGTGGGCTTTGATATGAAAGTGGCACATTAAATCCTGCAAGTAACCATGATCAAAAGTTCTTAGTGATGCATGATGGATTTGTTATTGCGGTAACATTGATTTCAAATCGGATTTATTGCTACATTGATGAAGAGAAGACCATCAACTATAGTATCAAATTACATGTTCCTTTATTTGTTTTTCTGTGAGACATTTAGTTGTAAATTGAAGCATTTCTAGTTATGAAAGCATGGTTTTTATGTACTCAAATATTTTGATGAGAAACTTTTTTAAGCCAAGCTATGTAAAAAAGGGAAGAGAAAAGTACGTGTGATATGGCAATGTTATTAAAAATTTGCATATAGGAGTTACTTCTTCTTTAGTGTAAGATGTGGATGGATGATGTTTGATGATGCATGGTGTTATTGAGTTACAAATTGTTACATGAATACCTATCTCACTATATTGCATTATCCAGTGAACTTGGTGGGAAAACAATGATTGAAAGAGTGCTTTATGCCCTAATAAGACCATAGCTAGTTCAGTAGATTATATACTACTTATACATGGGTTTGTATACTGATAAAGGTGGTGATGATAACTATCATGGAATTACTGATAATGATTCAATTTTATTTTGTTTGTTATATGTCTTGGATTTGGTGTGTTAACATACATATTAAGGTAAGCTAACTCAATATCAAAGTGTAGTGTTTTTATTAAAATAGGCTATGATAACAAATCATGGTGAAGTAAGAAATTCAAGACAAAGCTTGCACAATGAAAATAAAGGTAAAATATGTGGATAAGACTCCATATATGTGAATCATTGTATAGGAACAAAGAGGTATACATTCATTATCTCTTCTTGATATTTGGTAGCCCCCTATTGCAATATTTTGTAAAAGGAATCCTTGGGTTCCGTTTCTAAGGTGTGTTATAGCTCAAAGGTAAATATAACCACGTGTTTTATTATCTCTAGTATTTCCTTCACAAGATTTGTTTGAATAATGAGGTTCCATATGTTCCCAAATTGATAGGTGAAAAAAGTGTAAGATTGTCTTAGATACATCTCATATCTATACTATCTTCCTAGAAAACTTGTGAGCATAGTGGTTGGTTGTCTAGATGTCTCAATAGATGGAAATATTTTCATATGATGGCCAATTTCTCAATATTTACAATCAAGTTCATGTTAGGCACTAAAGTATAACGGTTTCTTAATCAAACTATGTGGTACTACTATTTGACCCAAACATATAGTTGGTTCTCATTTGGTATCTTGCTTGACATGATAGCTCTAAAGTGAATGAAGGAGCATGTAAGCATTTTTTTAGAGATGAAAATGATTTCTATAATGAATAACCATTGCTTGATCATTATGGAAGTTAAATGTAGAGTGAATTTTCATATTTCTTTATGGAGAAACCAAGTGTTGATTGTAGACATAATTCTAGGTTGGAATAATGAGATTATAGTAGGAAAGACAATGATGCAATAAGTAACTTTTCGTAGTTTTGTCCAAAATGATGTTGAGGATAATTCTAATGGAAGCATTTTATGGTGGATAATATGTTATTGGATATCAAAATAAAAGTTTCCACAAAGAAAGTAATGGCATGTTTTCATTGTTGAGTTTTTGTGTGTCATATGAGGTCTAAATCTACATAAATATGGTGTCCATTTTTCTCCTATGTGGATTAGAAAATGGAGCACAATGCATAGGTTTATTTTTGCATGTGCCATAGTGTATGGTGACATCTTGGTTAATGTTTTTCTTAGTGTGTCTAAATTGAGAATGATATTTATTGGAGTGTCCAAGTTGAAATTGATGGCTTTCTTGGCATGTCCAAGTTGATATCTTGCTTGGTGTGTTCGAGCCAATAGTTCAATTATTGTGTCCATGCTCAATAGAAGATGTCTTGGTGTGTCAAATATTGGAACCAAATGGTCCTAGTTGTGATGCATCCAAATTCGAAGGTTTGGTCTCTATGATGAATAGGTAAGTGAAACGTAGAATATTTGGATGTGCATCTTTGTTCTTGGGTGCATAAGTCATATTGGATATTTGATATTTTCTTAAGCATGAGGGTAGCTAATGCATGACCATATGAAATAGTTGAGTTGAATCCCATAAATGACCACTTATTATGTTTCCATGAAGGGTACTTTGTTCACATGTATAATTATTATTTTATCACTACGAGGAGTGTGTCATGTGCCAATTGAATGCTCTATGATTGGACCATATTTTTTATGGGAGTAGAAACTTACATCCAAGTTGTTCGATGTGTTAGAATAGGGTAAGAATCAAGAGACATGTGTCAACTAAGATTTTATGCATTTGTTGCACCAATTAGCTCTTGGAATGCTATTGAAATTGATTGCACATGTAAGTGGATTTCAACAAGAAGTGGAATGATCCATTTACTTGAAGGACTTCCTACTAGACTTGTAGTTATAACACTTAAGTGCCTATGTATTTTGGTGGATGGTTTTTACTCTGTATGGACTTCCACAAATTAATGATTTCTAAAAGAAGAAAATACCTAGTTGCACAAAAAGACAAAATTTGTTGACAAGGGGCATCTACAATTAAATATGGGAGCATGTGTAATAGGGGACTAGATGCTAATAAATATGTAACTTGACATAGATTCAAATGAGTAATTATTAAGTGGAAGTATTTGAATGAGAAAGTCCTACCTATGTTATGTGTGATGATATTAAAGATTGTGATTGTTATTGTATTTATTAATGTGAGGTCCATTTTATCTTTATGTGAATAATTTCCTTATAAGTCTTAGGAGGTTGTTAAATATAGTTGGATGTTAAATAATATCCCAACAATTTGATTGTATTGGCTTGGGACTCAACAAGACGAGAGAGAGAGAGAGAGAGAGATGGGAAATTTTGTGTAAAAAAATATATTAATGGCATTTCCAATCCATATATATTTGTGTAATAGCGGCTCCAATCTCCCTCCAAATTTTTGCTTATGCTTCGATATTGGAGCCTCCCTTTTGATCTATACGAGCTCGTCTTGCACTGATATAGGTATTTATGCTTCGACTGAGACTTATCTTTGCATTTTTTCTTGTGTTTGTTCACTTAGGTGATCTTTTATGTCACAAAATGATCTCCCAACATGTTCTTACAACATTTCTAGGCTTGCCTCTAGAAATTGTGCAATCCTTGACGACAAGTAGCCTTGATGATAGAAATTGTGTAGTCCTAACTAGTAGTTAGCCTTGAGCTTAGAAACTGCACAGTCATGGGAGGCAACCCAACACCGAGCTTGAAAACTTTGCAACCCTCACGAAGCTCATAAACTACGCAGTGCACTGAGCCAGAAAGTTGCCCAATTCCCCGTAAGTGCAAAGTCTTTCTCGATAGTGTGCATGGAAAGTTTCACCAAAAAAGGAAGAAAGGAAAAATAAAAAAGAAAAAAAGCATCCCTAAAAAACATGAATCTCTTTTTAGTATCTTGAAGGAGGCAGTTTTGTTATTTTTAGAAACTTCCATCAAGTGTTGCTTTTTCCTTGATTTTAGGCATGCACATCATAAACCTTAATTCACCCAAATATTTTTAATCGACACTTCTAGATATCATTGGCACACTCAATCTTGGAGCTCTAACATTCCCGAGGAGATCAATAAACCTTTAGTGTGATATTCGTCCCTTCTCTGGGTGAGTTTCGCTTTTGTCATCTTTTGTTGCTTTTTTTATTGCTTTTTATTTATTGGCTTATGTGAGTGTTGTTTCACTTGTTTCTCTTCATGGTTTCTAGTGTTTTAACTTGTAGAAGTGTTTTTTAAAGTTTTAGATTCCTTTTTCCAAGTTTCGTATTAGTTTTCATGTTTTTGCACCAATGGTCACCATTGCGGCGACTCTCCTCACATACTTCATTTTCCTTCCATTTGTTTAGTTGTTACACATGATTCACTTATTTACTCACACTTAGTCAGATCTGCACTCAATTTCTGCACTCAATGTCACACTTTCTCTCAGATTTTCTCATTTTCCACACTTTCCTTGGGCAGATCTGCACTTCCCTTGACTAGTTTTCACTTTGCCCAGATAGCACTGCACAATCCTAAGGCTCAAGCCACAATATTGACTTTTGTTATTGCATAGTGCATAGTCCAATATGGCTCCAACTGCACACCACATAGTTCTAGGAGCCAGCTTGTCATCTTGGCCACCAAGACTATGTAATGCGTAGTCTCTCCCAAGCCTTTGCCCAGGTTGAACTATGCATTGTGCATTTTGAAGGCACAAGCTTCCACCTTGGCTGCTAGTACTACACAGTGCATAAATCCCATAGGAGGTCAGTCTCCCTTTACAATGATAATTGCACAATCCTCCCCATCTAATGCCTGATTTTCTACTTGAACTTACCATGAAGGTAGATTTGCTTAAGACTGATATTTGCTTGACATGAGTGTCCTTTATGTCCCAAAGGTACAACTGTTGTTAAGAAACTCTCCAGCAGTCACTATTACCATGGCACCTAAGAGAGATACTTCAAAAGAAACCACTAAGAGCAGTATTCGGGAAGCAGTTGAGCAAACATTAGTTGATTTTCCAGTGTATGTAGATACTCATTTGTTAATAGAAAAGATATCATCACTGACATGGAAATAGGTTAAATATTCTTTTGCAAAGGACTTTGAGGCATATTTAAAGGACCAACATGTTTATCTCAGCATCCGAGAGTTAGGGCTATACAAGGTTGCATGCACGTATCCAACTTTCCTGTGTGTAGATGTCATTCGCTGGATTATCTCACACATTTATGAGAAGATCATGACAGTGAGCAGTGCTAGTATGCATAAGCTTTCCACCTTCCAAGTAGAATACTTTCATCAAATGTAACACTTTATCGAGCTGGTAGAGTGCATGGAATCACTCTTCTATGCCACCCAC
The DNA here is from genome assembly GCA_000404065.3 of Pinus taeda. Classification (NCBI taxonomy): domain Eukaryota; kingdom Viridiplantae; phylum Streptophyta; class Pinopsida; order Pinales; family Pinaceae; genus Pinus; species Pinus taeda. The sequence goes on along the minus strand of APFE031398098.1, from coordinate 68,546 downwards.
AACTATGTGAACACAAGAGACTTTGTGAAAGGCTAGGTGAAAGAGCCATCAAAGTTCTGATAGACACCCACCCATGTATACAAGACAAAGTCCCTCAGGAAGGCTTACCATCTCTTGGTTATCTTCGCTTGCAGGATCCATGGTGAGGACAACATGGAAACCTTTCCTAAAGGATGGGAAATCTTATTGGACTAGGTTTTGAATGAGGGGAAGTTGTTCAACTGGTCATATTTTTTAGCTCAACAATTGAGGGCCTATGTAGCACATGCTCAAAATCCTCTTGAGGGTGAGAGATCAACGTTCTATATCTCTGCATACTTACCGGATGCAATATGTGCACAACAACATTTCCCTGGCATAAACTGAACATGAACACCATGATAAAATGCCATGCAAATTTATTCCAAATTGATTTCTAAATGTAGTTATCAAGGAGTAATGGAATGGATAAATGATGAAGTACTTCATCATTGTGCTATACAAGATTATCTTTGAAGAAGATCCACCTTGCATGTCACGAGAAGCAATGGAGGTGATAACAAACATCACAAATTGGTATGCCTCGCTAGGTGGCACCTTCATTAGAGTGTTTGTCAGAGAGAAGCCTTTGCATGTTTTACCAAGGTATGCCACTGGAAAATTTTTCATGCAAGAAGTATTATACCATCTCGCCATAATGTTGTTAGCAACATTGAACAGGAAGGAGAAAGCACCATGGCCCACTCTTCCTTTGTATATTGGATTATACAAGATAAAAAACTTGAAAATTTTGGATGCTGAGGCAAAGGAGATAGTGATATTTGAATTCAATACTCAAGACTTTAATCCATATGATCTCCTCAATATTTGTAAGGACCATTGTGTGATATTTTATTTCCCATGGATCGTCGGGGAATTTCATTGGCGAAAGGAGGATCCTTGGAGATACTGCTACAATGCCCCTAGACTCCATGATATGGTCCACTTAACAAGGATTTCACAAGCTACTCCATAGATGACAACAATTCTGGAAGCAACAGTAGCATAAAGCAGCAATCCCGTGTAGGACAAGGGAAAGAAGAAGACTACTGACAATATAGAGGGAGAAAAAAGTTGCAAAATGAAATTATATCCTATTGTCATGAAAGAATATTTGGCATTAGAAGAAGAGAGGAAGCAAAGGATGAAAATATCATGGAAAAGGAAGAGAGAAAAGTAGAGGTTGTAGGAAGCAAAACTAAAGTTGCAAGAGGCAAAGCAGAAATTGAAGGAAGAAAAAGAGTTGAGGAGGAGAGAACGAGAAGAGACGAAAAAACAACAATATGAATAAAGGCAAGGCATATTGACAGAGGAAACAACACCGATACAAGTTGAAGAGAAGGAGAAGAAGCAACCAACAGCTGAGGAAGAAGGTGAACAAATGCGGGATCGAGAGCTTTCTCGGTAGATTGAGCAATTGATTGAAGTTACAGACATGGAGATGGAACAAGAGATGTAGAATGAAGATGTTGATCTAATGCCAAGCGCACTATAGGTTATCCCTCAATATCCACCACCTCTAGCAATAGAACCATCCCTAAGCGAAGAAGGGGGTGTTCTTCCCGTGGACGATGACCTGGTAATGGATGTGTACAATCTATCATTTGATGATTTCCAAAGGAGGATTGTACAAGCACAGAGAAATCAGTTTCCGGATGATCACACATCACCTACATTTGTTAAAGAAATGTTAATAGTATGAGACACTAAGAAGCGTCCAAATGCCATTGCTGAAGCCAACTTGGCCTATGCAAGAGAATAAAGATCAAACATTCCTTATCTGATGGTTGAGAATGAGTAACTAGCATAGACTTGTGGGCTGTAAAGCAAGAGGCAGAAAAACTCCATGAAGCAATGCATAATTCATTTTCCGCACAAGTTTACATGGAGGAGATGAGAGAAACGATACTTGATGAAGTATCAACACCAGTAGAAACCATGCAGAAGCTCTATGAGGGGTTTGTCACCGTACATAAATCCATTTTTTTTTGCATGGATTACAATAGCAGAGCAAAGAATTCATTAAACTCTCAAGAACATACAAGCTTCCATTGGCTATGTGCAAGAGTGGACAATGCGATACAAAGGGGCACCGCCTGAATTAGTGAAGATAATAAAGCCACATGAATATCTGGAGAAAGCGAAGGTTCAGATGTTGATTCAGAAAAACAAGTAGCTTGCCTCATTCATCGGCAACATTCAGGCCTCGTATGTATGATTGTTCAGTGGTTTGGATGCCTTGGTAAGAATACACTAGATCCCATTAGTCGGTTCACTCACCAAAGTTAAACCCAAGAACCAAGTCTCCCAGGAGATCGAAGAGGACTTGGAGCAGTTGAGACAAAATGCCACCAGGGAAGACTTGGAGCTGAACAAACAGAACATGCATAATTACATTGGTGGTCCTCTTCAAGCCATAAAAATGTTTTTCATTTTTCATAACGAACTTGAAACGGGTCCCAAGACATTGTGCTTGGATGCCATGGAGGTCAGTGTCTACTTCTAGCCAGACACCATCACATATTTTGGGGACATTATCACTCAATATTGGAACCAATATGTGATCGAGAAGCAACAAGTGGGGGTTGCTGAGCTATACTTCCCCCATACTCCAACATTATGGTGTTATGCCTTCTTAGGCTATCAAGTTGTCTCTACCCTATTTTTTCTTATATGGGTACAAGTGTAATATGTAATATTATTTTTAATTATGTTGTAAGTGAAATTCCATGTCTCAATGTTAGAATATGAAGAGTCATCATGTAATGTCATGTGTCATTTTGTAAAGAAGTTGAAGAGTCATGAGGGTAGTCCAAAGGTCATAAAGGGGAGTTGAAGAGTCACCCTCTCTTGTTATAAATAGAACCTCATAATTCATGTAACAGGGTTTTGGGAGCCACGATTTTGGCTAGGCTTAGGCTTAGAAACAACTTGGGAGTATTGTGAAGAGCCTTGGATTTTTTGTAGCTTAGAGTGAGTTTACCTCTTTTTAGGAGCATGCATTCTTGAATGTAATGTTCCACTATTGGGGCTAGTAGTCATCAATGGTGTATGTATGAAAATAAATTTAAATTATAATAATAAAATAAGAGCCAACACACTTTCATGCATATGTGGTGAATATAGTAGGACTATTCTTGTTGTATTTTTTGTAAGACCCAGAATTCATAAAACTGACAAGTTTAATAATATTAAAGATCTGAGATTAGTTTATGAAACCCTAAATTATGAATATAACATGGTATAACCAATACTACTTTCAAAATATAATTCTTTGTAATATATGTACAAAATTATAAATTCTTCTATTGAGTACCAACATGGAGTTCTACGGTTGAAAATGTCTTTGCTTTGCCGTGACTCTTGCTCCTGCTGCATTACGAAAACGACCAAAACCTCCCTACAAAACTGAGCGAAAATTCAATACCTAGCTCCAAAGTACTTCAAATTTGAGGTACTCTAGCCCCTGTGCCCAAAACTTCAAGAACAATTGAGCTCAAAATGCCTTCTATCAGTGACACTATGAGAATTTCCTACTGTCTCTCTATTAATTTCCCCAAAATTCCTCCTCTCTATTATGGCCTTCTTCGTTGCCTTATATGTTTAATTTCATCGTCTCTGAAACTCCTTATTGTTCACCTCCTTCTTCTATCACTTCCTTACTTCCCTTTGTTGTCATTCTCCTACTATCTTCTTGACCCTTTTCTCTTTTAGATGGAGGCGGTCCTATTTATTTTAATTTAAATGAATCACTTTTATGACTTTGGCAGTATTTTATTAACTTTTAGTTTGTAATTTAATTAAATTCTTTTATTCATATATTTAAATAAATTACTTTATCTAACATTTAATTAAATTTTTTTTTAAATTAATTAATTCTAAATTAGTTATTTTAATTTATATATTCCATTATCTTATTTTATATAGAGATATATATGTTTTTGATTTAAAAGATTAGTTATATATATATATAGTTCTATAAAGGTGGTACATATATAAATGCCCCAATTGGAATATTTATTATATCCTGGTGAGTTCAGGAACTTATTTCGATAATGAAAATTTTTAATATAGCGAGTGGGTATAGTAGTGCAACACACGTGGTTCATGCATATGCAACTATCATATGAATGTCTTGTATGTATGCTAATATTCACATTTTGTTTGTAATTGCAGCGAGTCATTACATTTACAATGCATGTTATTTAATTTGCGCTTATGCTTATGAACCATTTCGTTTTCATTTGTATGAATCTTATTGAATGCATGTTGTTGTATTAATTCATCAATTTAACCAGTGGACTGTTCCACATCTTAGCTTGTGATTTCATTATGCTCGTGTGTTCCTTTCAAGCTATATATTATTACAGTATTCTAAGGATCACACTTCCTCTTCCTTCATGTGTTAGAACCTTCATACATCGCACTTGAATCTCCACAGGGTCACACACTTTCTCTCACCCAAAGTTATCATACTTCCCTCTGTGTGTTTTTGCAGTCAAGGCATAAAATTACCACCCACTGTTGGGACTCCTACTCCAAAAAGTGTGAGATCTAGTTGGGAATTCATATTGGGGAGATCCCCTGAATGTTTGCTGGTCTAGTATCATCAACATTTCTAGTGCTAGAAGGAGGGCCAGATGAAAAGTTGAGCCCTTGAAGTCTTCTTTGAATTTTTGCACTCATTTAATGAATTCTCCCTAAATCATAACCCCGACATGTTTTTCTAGTCACATAAATATGAAAGTGACGACAAGAATTATTGATTACTTTTCCAATATGAAATTTAGTGGTGAGGGTGAAACAACCTTATTTAAGCACACCACACAATTTATTGATTCCTAAACAAAGCACAACATCCACTGTGAGGATGTTGGCTATAGGTTGTTCATTCTCACGTTCGAATGGTACGTGTGAGAATGGTCCAACACATTTCCTAATGACTCCATTCGTTCTTTCGAAAAAAAATCATAGAGTCATGTTTTGGTTTCGATTTCTATGGTCGTAAAGCTCTTAATAAGAAAATATTGAATTTACGAAAAGAACGTCATTAATCTGTGCAAGATTTTCATGATCATTTCATCCATTACTGCTTTGAATTTCCTAAGGTAAAGTTGAACGCTCTTTCTAGGTAGAAATATTTCTATATCTTGTTCACATTTAAGAAAATCTACACGAGTTAGAATCTTTTGAAGCTCTCCCAAGATACCTTAGTGTTAGAGCTTCTAAATCTGTGATGGACAAGGTTGTTGTTCCAAGTGACCCTCCGTCCCCTTCTCATCAAACAACTCTTGTTTTGCATGTTGAGGTGGGAGAAGTTGAGAATTCATCCGTTGATCTACCACCATCTTCTCCTATCCCACATACTCATAATTTGTGACTTCGATGTTTTTGAAGAAGTGTTATCACCTTGTCCTCCATGTTTTGGTCCCTCTGATCCTCCAGATTGTGATGTGTTGTGTTCACTTGTTTCCAATCTCTCTTTTGATGTTTAGAAGGATCAAGTTTTAGATAGAGTTGGTGTTGAACAACCAACTTGCAGTATCATTTTTTATGAGTATGTGTGGGATTTTGAACAAGAATCCGCGGTGAAGGATGAACCCTTTCTATCCACGCCTCTTTCACATTATCCTAACATTTTCCATGATTCTTTCATTCTTGTTCAATGCTGTGAAAATTCAGTTTTGGTTGATGTTACTACTTTCCATCATTTACAGAACACGTGAAATGCCATTTTTTCATTTGAATATAGAGAGGAAAAATATGTTTCCTTGATCCTCCCAATCTCTCATCTTATCTTTCTAGAAACGTAGAAGGTGAAGTTTATTGTTCTCCATCATCCCCTCTTCATGATTTGTCATATCATGAGGATGCCTCTATAAATACTATTGAACTTTCTGATCATGGCTGTCATGATCTTTTCATTAACTCATTTGATAACAATTCTGATTTTTCTACTATCGGTCTTTCTAAGCCACTGTTCTTTGATGATCCATCTTCTGATGAATTATAACTCCCTTAAGTTTTTGAGGCATTTCAGCCTGAGCTGATGGTTATCTCACGTCCTCATAGCCTTAAGGCCAGTTCCACTTCCAATGAGAAATATGTTGAATCCTTCCAGTCTCCTCATCACTCTATTGTACACATTGAAAATCAATCTATTTTACAATTTTCGCATCCTCCATCTGTATCACACAATCATATCGATTAGCGATTGGAGGATTCATAGGTAGCGAGCACTGTTGAAAAATGAAAAATTTCTTCTTTATTCATGTTTGCTCATTTTTCAAGTTCGAAGGTTTTTTCCTACATGTCTTTGTCTCTCAATGTGTTTCAATACCATGTTACATCCGCAAAGTGTCTTTCATGTGCTTTTCGTGCTTACGTTTATGCAGGTTAATTCAAACTTCAAAATTTTTGGTTTTTATTGGCTTATCTTTCTTATTGGTTAGTAAACTTATATATCTTTCTTGACATGAGTCCCCTCTGTTTCATAGGTTAGTCAATGTGTTGGTGGTAGCATTGGAAGTATCACTTCCTGTAAGTTTGGCCTATGCCCAGTTTAGGTTAGTAGTAGGAGTAGTTTTGTTTTTCTTTGATTGTTTCCTTCGTTTGATTTACTTTGTTTTTCTTTCACTCTGCTTCTTTCCTTATGTTTGTTTTCTTTTCAGTCATAGGTTAGTTTCCACATGAGACCCCGTTTGGCTTCATAGACAAGCAGGGTGAAGTCCAAGAAGAAGTTTTACTGCTATCAACACTTGGTTATCTATTAATTCCCCCTCTTTATGTGAATCTTCCATTTCTTTTAGTTGATGATACATTGATGGAAAATACATTCCTTTCAGAGAGATTCATAGTGAAATCACAATGCTTTCACTTTTAACTAGAACCGCTTACTCTAATTGATCGTTTATTTTTGGTTAAACCTTGTCAACTAAGTTGATTAGAGTAAGGAGGCGAGAAAAACCTTAAAAAGTATGTCAGACGTATATATAAATATCCTTCATTGAAGGGACAAACTCTTCTTCTCTCAATAATTTAGGATCCCTCTTCCACCTCATGAATAAATAAGTACCTATGCACGATTATTTGAACAAATAAAAAAATGAAAAATGAAATAAAGAGTGATAAAAGAGAAAGGCTTCTTGCATAAAGAGGTGAAGAAAGCAACTTCGCGGGGGTACTGTCCAGGCCTGCTGGCAGCAGATCAACACCAAAGATGAAAACTAAGACTCTAATAGTGTATTTTACATGTGCATTTATATACTCCTCATCCCCAATCGAAACAACTTAGTTTGACTTGGCTTGGTATGTGTGCTGCCGATAAGAGAATGGTAGGGACTATATCTTTGACTCAAGCTAAGTGAAGAAGTTGTGATAATCAATGAACTAGAAAATAGTTCTGGAAGAGTTAGACTTATTTTGCATCGGATAAGGTGCATATAGAGAGTTGGAGTCCTACGAGCGTGTCGCCAGTGTTGTAGCAGCTACAACCACCCTCCAAAATTTTACACATGCTTCAATTTTGGAGCTTCCGTTATGATAGATAGGAGTTCATATTGCACTAATCCAGGTACTAATGCTTCAAATGAGACTTATCTTTTCATTTTTTATTGTGTTTGTTCACTTAGTTTATCTTCTAAGTCATAAGCTATCTCCTAAATTGGTCTTACAACAGTTATGGGCTTGCCTCCAGAAACTGCACAATCCTTAAGGGCAAGCAACCTTGATGATAGAAATTGCGTTGTCCTGACTGGTAGTTAGCCTTGAGCTTATAAAATACGCAATCATGGGAGGAAGCCCAACATTGAGTTGAGAAACGATGTAACCCTCACTAAACTCAAAAACTGCGTGGTGTACTGAGCTGGAAAGTTTCCCAGTTCCCTAGAACTGTGCAGTCTTTCTTGGCAGTGTGCATGGAAAGTTTTAGAGGAAAAAGAAAAGTAAAAATAAAAAAAAGTATCCCTAAAAATAGGGATCTATTTTTAGTATCACAAAGGAGGCACTTCTACTATTTTTAGAAACTTCCGCTAAGTGTTACTTTTTCCTTGATTTTACGCATGTGCGTCATAAACCCTAATTCACCCAAATATATTTAATCGACACTTCTAGAGCTCATTTTCACGCTCGATAATTGAGCTCTAACATGCCCGAGGAGATCAAGGAACCTTTAGTGTGATTGTCATCGCTTTTTCAGGTGAGCTTCTCTTTTGTCATCGTTTTCCACTTTTTCTATCGCTTTTTGTCGTTTGGCTTGTGTGAGTGTTGTTTAATTTGTTTCTCTTCATGGTTTCTATATTTTAACTCGTAGAAGTGTTGTTTTAAGTTTTAGATTACCTTTCCCAAGTGTTGAATTAGTTTTCCTATTTTTTCTCCAAAGGTCATCGTTGCGTTGACTCTCCTCACATACCTCATTTTCCTTCCTTTTGATTAATTGTTGCAATCGATTCACTTGATTACTCACACTTGGTCATATATTCACTCAACTTCACAATTTATCTCAGAGTTTCTCATTTTCTACACTTCCCTTAGGCAGATTTGCACTTCCCTTAGCTTATTTCCACCCTGTCCAGCTGGCACTGTGAAATTCTAAGGCTCAAGCCACAAGATTGGCCTTTGGAATTGTGTCATTTGTAGTCCAAGATGGATCCAAATATGCACTACACATAGCTAGGATCCAGCCTATCGTCTTGCCCCTTGAAATTGCACAATGTGAAGTCTCTCTCAGGCCTGCCTATGCTGAACTGTGCATTGAATAGTTTCAAGCCACAATATTCCACTGTGGCTACCGAGACTCCATAGTGCACAGTTCCCATAGGCATCCAGTTCCTCTTTCCAATGAGAATTGTGCAATCCTCCCCATTTGATGCCTGATTTTCTGCTTGAACTTGCCTTGAAGGTAGATTTTCTTAAGACTAACATTTTCTTTCCATGAGTGTCCTTTTTATCCCACAGGTAAAAAAGTTGTTGAGAACCTCTCTAGGAGTCACTATTACCATGGAACCTAAGAGAGATTCTTCAAAAGAAACCACTGAGAGCAGTACTAGGGTAGTAGTTGAGAAAACATCTATTTATTTCCCATTTTATGCAGATACTCAATTTTTTATAGAAAATGGATCATTACTGACATGGCAGTAGGTTAAAGATTCTTTTGCAAAGGACTTTGAGGTAGATTTAGAGGACCGATACGTTTATCTCAACATTCGGTAGTCTGGGCTATACAAGGTTGCATGCAGGTATCCATCTTTTTAGTGTGAAAATGTCATCAGCTGAATTGTCTCACACATTTATGAGAATACCATGACATTGAGTAGTGCCAAAGGGCATAAGCTTTCCACCTTCTAGGCATAATACTTTCAAAAAATGTATCACTTTCCTGAGCCAATAGAGTGCATGGTCTCACTTTTCTATGAAACCCATAGCTATGTGAACACAAGATACATTTTTAAAAGTTGGTTGAAAGAGCCATCAAAGTTTTGACAGACACCCAACCATGTATACAAGATAAAGGCCCTCAATAAGGCTTACCATCTCTTGCTATCTTCACTTGTAGGATCCATGTCCATGAGAGCACGAAAAGCTTTCCTGAAGGCTTGGTAGTCTTATTGGACTAGGTGGTGAGCAAGGGGAGGTCATTCAACTGGTCAGATCTTTTGGATCAATAGTTGAGGGCCTGTGTAGCATATGCTCAGAATCCTCCCGAGATTGAGAGAGAAAAGTTCTATGTCTGCATATTTACTAGATGCAATCTATGGATAATAACAGTTCCCTGGCATGAATTGGACATGGACACTACAAGAAATTGTTGTGCACATCTATTGCAAGTTATTACTAGAATGCAATTACCGAGGAGTAATGGTATGACTAACTAACCACTTCATCATCCTGTTATACAAGCTTGTCTTTGAAGAATATCTACCTTGCATGTCATGAGAAGAAATTGAGGTGATAGTAGATATCACAAATTGGTATGCCTCAGTAGGTGGCACCTTCATTAGAGTTTTTGGTAGAGAGAATCTTTCACATGTTTTACCAAAGGTATTCCACTAATAAACTTGTCATACAAGAATTATCATACCATCTCACCATAGGGTTGTTAAGAGCGCTGCACAGGAAGAAGAAAGAACCATGCCCCACTCTTCCTTTTTAGATTGAATTATATGAGATAAATAAACTGAAAGTCGTGGATGCTGAGGCAAAGGAGATAGTAATACTTTTATTTGGTACTCAGAACTTTAATCCGTATGATCCCTACAATATTCGTAAGGACCATAGTGTGAGAGTTTACTTTTTGTGGATTGACGAGGCATTTCATTGGCCAGAGGAGGATCCTTGGAGTTACTGCTACAATGCCTCTAGACTCCATGCGTTTGTCAGCTTAACAGGGACTTCAAAGGCTGCTCCACAGATGACAACAACTCTGGAAGCAACAACAGGCGAAGGCTTCAATCTCATGTAGGACAAGGGAAAGAGGAAGATTTATGATAGTCTAGAGGGATAACAAAGCTATAAGATGAAAGTAGATCATATTCTCATGAAATTAGCTTTGGGAGTAGAAGAAAAGTGGAAGAAGAGGATTCAAAGAGAAAAACAAAGGTTGTTGGAAGAAGAAATGAAGTTGTAGGAGACAGAGCAAAAGCTGAAGGGAGAACAAGATTTGAGGAGGAGAGAATGAGAAGAGAAGTAGAAGTAGTTAAAATAATAGAGGCATGGTGCAATGATAGAGGAAATAATGTTGATACAGGTTGAAGAGCAGGAGCAAAACCAACCAGAAGATGAGGAGGAAGGTGAACATATGTAGGATTGGGAGCTTTCTCAACGGATTGAGAAATTGATTGAAGTGACATACATGGAGATGGAACAGGAGCCACAGAATGAAGATGTTGATCTAATGATGAGCACACCACAAGTCATCCCTTAGTCTCCACCACCTCCAACAATAGATCCAACCCTGAGAGAAGAAGGGGGTGTTGTTCCCCTGGATGATGACCCAGTAATGGATATTTACAATCTATCATTCGATGAGTTCCAAAGGAGGATTATACAAGCACAAAGAAATCATTTTCTAGATGATCAAACATCACCTACATTCATTAGAGAAATGGTGATAGTGTTGGACACTAGGAATCATCCAAATGCCATTGTTGAAGCGAACTTGGCCTATGCAAGAGGAACAAGATCAAACATTCATTATTTGACGCTTGAGAATGAGCAATTGGCACATAACTTATAGACTACCAAGAAAGAGGTAGAAAAATTTTGTGCAACAACACAAAAGATAGTTTCTGCACAAGTTTAATTGGAGGAGATGAGAGCAGCGATACTTGCTAAAGAATAAACACTTGGAGAAACCATGTGGAAGCTCTAAGAGGGGTTTTTCAACGTACATAAATCAGTTGTCCATTTTCATGGCTTACAATAGCAGATAAAAGAGTTTGTTAAAAATATTAAGAACATACAAGCTGCCATTACCTATGTGCAAAAGTGGACAATTTGATACAAAGGGGCACCACTTGACTTAGTGAAGAAAATGAAGCCATTGGCAGAGCTGGAGAAGGCGAAGGTTTAGATGTTGATTCAGATCAGAAAGTAGCTCACCTCATTCATTGGAAGAATTCAGGCCTTATATGTACAATTTTTTAGTAGTTTGGATGTATTGGTGAGAATACACCAGATCCCATCAGTTGGTTCACTTACCAAAGGTAAACCCAATAACCATGTTTGACAGGAGATCAAAGAGTACTTGGATCAATTGAGACAAAATGCAAATAGGGAAGACTTGGAGCTAAACAAAGAAACATGCAGAATTACATCGGTGTTCTTACTCAAGTCAAAACAATGCTCTACACGATTCATAATGAAATTGAAATGGGTTCCAAGACAATGTATCTAGATTCCATGGAGGCTAGATTCTACTTTCATCCAGACACCATCACGTAGTTTGAGCACATCATCACTCAGTATCAATATTGGCACCAATATGTGACTGAGATGCAACAAGTGGAAAATAAGTGGAGGTTGCTGAGCTAGACTTATCCTAAACTCTAGCATCATAGTTTTGTGTCTTGTTATGCTATCAAGTTAACTCTACCTTATTTTGTCTTAAATGGGTACAAGTGTAAAATGTAATATTATTTGTAATTATTTTGTAAGTGAAATTCCAAGTCTCAATGTTGGAATAGGAAGATTCATCATGTATTGTAATGTTTCATTCTATAAAGAAGTTGAAGAGTGATGAGGGTTGCCCAAAGGTCAGAAAGGGGAGTTGAAGATTCACCCCTTCTTGTTATAAATAAAACCTCATAATTCATGTAACAAGATTTTGGCTAGGCTTATGCTTAGAAAGAGCTTGGGAGTATTGTGAAGAGCCATGGCTTCTTTGTAGCATAGAGTGAGTATACTTCTTTGGAGGAGAAAGTGTTCTTGATTGTAATGTTCCACTACTGGGGCTAGTGGTTGTCAATGATGTATGTATGAATGTAACTTTCACTTATAATAATAAAATCAGAGCCAACACACTTTAATGCATATGTTGTGAATATAGTAGGACTAGTCTTGTTGTATTTTCAATGTATGTTATTTAACTTACACTTATGCTTATGAAATATTTCGTTTTTATTTGTATGAATCTTGTTGAATGTGTGTTGTTGTATTAATTCATCACTTTAACTTGTGGAATATTCCGCATCTTAGCTTGTGATTTCATTCTTCTCGTATGTTCCTTTCAAGATGTGTACTATTACAGGCTTCTAACAGGCACACTTCCTCTACCCTTCATGTGTTGGAACCTTCATGCACCACACTTGACTCTTTGCAGTGTCACACAGTTTCTCTCACCCAAAGTTATCATACTTCCCTCTGCATGTTTTCATAGTCAAGGCATAACATTACCACCCACTTCTTGGAATCCTACTCTAAAATGTGTGAGTTCTAGTTGGGACTTCATATCGGGGAGATCCGTTGAACGTTGGTGGGTCTAGCACTGTAAATTTTTTTATAATGTGCCTTCATGTCACACGTCAACTAGATTGATATTTATTCATACTTGAACGTATATCCCTCTTTATGAAGACTAAATACTAAAATATTGAAAGTAAAATATTACCTTGACTTATTGATATGATTATATAGAAAGTCCTTAATAATTAATCCAATTTCAATGTTGTAATATTTCCTCACACAAGCTAAATGTGGATGGTTTCTCTTTTTAAAAATATGCTAAATAGGAAGAAAATTTGTTGTAATCATCCTCTCATTGGATGGCGTTATATGTCAGCTTCATCAAACACTTTATGAAATAAAAAGTAGAGGTTTGTGAGTTATTTCCAATTTGGTCCAAGAGTTAAACTTACAACATACTCCTCATTATATCCTCCTCAATTATCCATTTTATCACTTTTGTCCATTTTTCATTATTAGTTTTGTTATCCATTTTCCCATCCATGTTGGTAACTTAGTCATTTTTACCGATGAGGTTGCAAAGGTTGGGGAATGGATTTAGATTTTCTTTATCTACTCTCCTACATGATTCCTTCCTTATACTTAACCATTTTACTTGTTTATGGTTTGACTTCCTCTAGCATTACTTAGTTCGACACTACTTCTTTACTTAGTATTTTTAATTATTCTATAGATTTGTTATCTTAAGTTTTCCCCTTTTTTCTTGGGAACACCACCTCACGACATGTGGCATTATATCTAGGTTACACTTGGAAGATATTGTTTGGAAACAGGTGACTTGGCATGGTGATTGGACATTGAAATGGTGATCAAATGTTTACACTACACAAAGCTACACGAGGATCCGTGAATCTTTTTACTTTATAAATAAATAATAGAAGGATTAAATTTCCTTAATAATTCTCACAAATTCCATCCCACAATTCATGTGGGATAAATAATTTGGATTTATAAATTGAAGGTCAATATTTATGCAAAGTATATCAGTGGTTGTCGAGTCACTAACTTCTAGAAGCCACAACTTGAGATCTTGATGTTTGAACTGGGAAAACAAGATCTCATTGGAAAGCTATTGATGTTAAAGATTGCTTCCATGGCTAAAATTACATCTATCATATTATTTTTTTTGCTAGAACAACCTTCAAAATTTCACTACATTCGAATTTTGGAGCTTACGTCATTGTCGTACCAAGTGTCGCCTCGGCTTCCAAGTGCCTTTTCATGTTTCTCTATATGTTTTAAGTGTTACTGAATGTTCTCAAATGTCGATGCATTGATTACAACATCTCTAGATGCATTTTATGGTCATAACATCTTTGTAGTGGTAAAATGACACTTTTGGTTCACAGTCGCACACACTTCACTCGTAATACTTTGGGAATGTGTATAAATTGGCTTTTTGAATCATATTCATTATTGATCAATATTATCTAAGTTTTCTTGATGACTTGGCATGTGTTGCACATGGTTTTATGAATAGAACTCATCTTTCTCACCTCATGTCCTATCATCAGAAAATAGACAAATTTTGGTTTCAAAGTAAACCCGTTAAGGAAAAAATCACACAAGTGCACTTTGAAGCCTTGATGGGAGACCTTTCATTGTTTAGAAGTGCGCCTTGAACCCTTCTAGAGAGTTGGGTGCACTCCCAAAGAATGAATCCCCTTCCTTGTTTTTAACTGCACCCTCTAAATGACTAAGTTTTCTTTGTACCCTTCCTGAGGCGTCTTGAGTACATGAGTGCATCTTGAATAGCCTTTGGGAGTGCGCCCTGTGCCCTCTCTCTCTCTCTTGAGTGCACAATGCACTTGGGAAGCCTGAAGGCTTCCCCTTCATCCTTTCGACTTATGCCATGTGCCATACTTTGAATGTTTTCTTCTTTTGGGTGCATGAAAGCATGCCGAAGTTCTGAATCCTCTCCTCTTCAATCCTTCAACCTTTCAAAGTGCGCCTTATAGCCTCGTAGCCCATTTGACCATTTTTGAGCACACCGAAAAGGATTGAATATAAAATATGCATGGATCATGGTAGAATAGGATATTTTTAGGTTGATAGTTGCAAGTCATGAATGGTTGCATATACAAGTATTTCAAAAACACCACAACAAGCACACATGAGGAAGATTGGGCAAGGAGAACAAGAAAAGGAAGCATGGAAAGAACTAAGAAAACACTTAAATATTGATAATAAAAGCTCTCCAAGTATGCCAAGATTGAAGACCCTTTAGAGAATGAAAGTTTCATGATTAGGAGAATAATAAAGAATGAAGACACAACTTGCACGCATGTCAATGCTGAAGAAAGTCCACTTCATCAGTCACTATTAGTCCTAGTCATCAAAATAGTGACATGTCAAGTCTCATCACATGATGATGTGGAAGTCATGATGTATTATTGTAATCATTGTAAAATAAAAATAAATATAATTCCAAGAGTCATGGAA
Organism: Pinus taeda; assembly: GCA_000404065.3. Taxonomy (NCBI): domain Eukaryota; kingdom Viridiplantae; phylum Streptophyta; class Pinopsida; order Pinales; family Pinaceae; genus Pinus; species Pinus taeda. Next base: position 53,126 of record APFE031398098.1, on the reverse strand, counting down.
GTCCAAAAGACACGTAATATCAAAAGAAATATGTAAAGTCATTTGGAGTCCCAAAGGTTGTAGAAGTCAAGAGGTCACAAGAAGTTAGAAAGTCAAGATCCATAAGGATGTGAAAGGTATTTCCTAAAGTTATAAATAGATCCTAATTTCTGATGTAAAGGAATTTTAACATTGGATTTTCCCACAAGGCATCATAGAGATAGAGTCAATACATTTTGGGAGAAAGTAGTGGCTCTAGCTCTCCATTATTGGAGTTAGTGGGGTTCATTGCATTTATGTATCTTGGGACTTTTTATTAGTATTGAAGCCTTCTAGGCCAGTACATTTTCACACATTTATTGTGAATGTTTCTAACACTATTCTTTGAATTATTATGGTTCATGTTTGTTTTTATTAGTACTGGATTACTTGAGCTATTTCGGTTACTATAGTGCTTCTTGTTGGAAATGTGTTGTTATGTTTATAATGATTGTCACATCCTTGCAAACTATTTCACTTAATGTTAGAGGAGAATTTCTCTTTCATTTGCATCTCCATCACGACAGTACTGTTATTGCTCTCTTAGAGGCTCACTTAACCGCCCCCACCACAATAGACAAAACTTGATACATCAGCAATTGAACATTCACAAGGCTACTAGCTTAATCATTCAAAAGGACAATTTTGCTTCTCTCTTGTGTTGACAGCTAAAGCCAAGGATTATATTTATGTAAATGACAATTGGTTCATATTCCGGATTGGGCTCCTACACCAAAAGATGGGAGGTCTAGTTGGGAACTTATATCAGGGAGATACCCTATATGTTGGCAGTATCCAATTCCTGAAGCAGGAGGATCTTCTTAGCCTGACCTGAAATCAACTTGTGAAGTTACTTACAAACATATCTGGGAAATTCGACCTATAACTCGTTAGTTCTTGAAGGCTATCAGAAAAATTCTGGGAGCACAAAATATTCCACATTTTCCTAAGAAGAAAGATATAACTAGTACCGGTATCTTGGTTTCTACAGTGGAAGATTTGGTTTTTGCCACTCTTGAGCAGTTGGCAGAATATTCAAACGATATCGAACATAAAGATAAACTTCCACATCTTAATGAAGGATACGAACATGATATAGTTTTTCTTTCTGACGACCACATCGATAGATTAGATGGTGAAGATTCCTCATATTTAGACAAGGAGGAAGAATGTAGAGACGAGAATATGGTAGGTCAGGATTTGGATTGGATGGCCCAAGGGCCTCTAGCTGTTCTAGAAAATTTGCATAGGATACCAAGACATACAGAAAATATGCTCTTGAAGTATGATCCAGATAATAGGATGAAGGTGGAAGATCATCTCGATGATTTCTACCTAAATTTATGAAATATGGAGGTGAGTCATGATGATGTCGCCTATAGGATATTCCAATATATATTAGAAGGAAGAGTAGCATCATGGTACCATATTCTTCCCGTCAATTTGATCCACACCTAGGGGGAGTTTAGAAATATATTTCTTAATAAGTTTTCTAATGAGAAAACTCCCACCATTCTACTCAAAGAGATCAAAAGCATGAAAATGAGGGAAAAACAAAAAGTGCAATATTTTAATTAGATATTCAACTACATATTGAATAAGTTTCCCCCAAACACATAACCACATGACTTGATTACCATTGATTAATACATGGCTACCTTTCCTACCAGTATTTCCCAGTTCGTAAAGAGAGATTCAAAGGAAACACTAGAACTAAACTTTGCAGAAGAAATTTCCATTGAGAAGGAATTCTATGCAATCAAGGTCATTACTAATGAAGAAGGATAGAGAGACCCTAATGAGACTATTTGGAATTCATGGCTTTTTCTAGTAACACTAAACAGAAGGAATCATGTGATATCGAGAGCTTGACCACGATGGTGAAGATGATCACCGATGAAATTTCAGAACTAAAGGAAAGATCAAGTGAGACTTCCACCAATAGCAAGCCTCCCAAGTCCTTCCTTTTTAAAATGAATAGTAATAACAACAAAAATCATCCCAACAGGTCTGCATAAAGTTCGAATTTTGTGATGAAAATAAAAAACATTGGCATGGATAATTATTGTTCTTTCCATCAGGAATATCATTAAGAGAAAACATGTGTTGAGTGGACACACAACATGAATGCTCTAGCTGCACACATTGTAGATATGCTATTATCAGATGAGCAGATAGAATAGGTAGACGAATTAGAAGAACTTGCAGTAGCCGAGGAAGGAAAAAGTGTTGTACATGTAGTGAATGTGTATCATTGTATTTAAAACAATGATAATAAGGATGTTGAATAACCATCACATAATGAGTCCCTCCTCAGAAGAATAATGGTTGATATAGTATAAGGAGTAAAGGGTCCATCTCTAAATAGGAATTGACAAGGAAGATGTTAAAAAAACAGTTGATATGAATAATTTCACCAATAATCAATCATGCTCGGAATACACTGAGTAAGTATGGAGACACAACCAAGTTCAAGAATGCTTCCTCTAGTAACAAAGGTAAGTCTAGCATTCTAGAAGTTTCAACAAAGCCACTACTCCAGACACTTTAGCATTGCCTGTTATTGGTGAAACAATTGATTATAATATTGTGGAATATATGAAGAAAACACAAGCCAAGATCTCCATCTAGGTCTCATGTGAACTCATTGTCCAGGTCTTTTGACAACCTTCGACAGGCGGTAAAGCTTCCTCCCCTCAAAGGGAGTCATGTAACTCTTCTGGTCCCCTTGAATTTGTAGTAAATGCTTTAACACTAGAAGCTAACACTTTCTTCCCATTATTTTTGTTTTAAATTTTTAACTATAATTTCCATAATTTTTTATTAGACTCTGTTGAATCCATAAACTTAATGCCTTTATCAGTAGCAAATAAAATAAATGCAAAATGGGAGAATACTGATCCACAAATTGTCCAATTAGACATGTTTCTGATCCAAGCTATTGGTGAGATTAAGAGTGTTCTTATCATATTATCAAAATATGCCCGAGTTCACCAATGTATAAATATTGTAGCTATGGACATACTAGAAGCCTATGGTGTATTACTTAGTAGAGATTGGTCTAGCGAATTACATGGATATTTTGCGACAGACTAATTGCATTTGTGGCTTCCATATAAGGGTAGGAATAATCAGATTTGAGTGAGCACCAAGCCATACATGAAGCATACCATGAAACTACTCAAGGTCCACAACGAGCCTCTCACTTTCTCTGATTTGATTTTTGGGAATTTGTTTTCTCGAAACTGACCTTAGGTGTTATTAGGTGAAGCCATCACCCGTTACACCAAATACACAGTTTGAAATCCTTCCTTGTTCTCCATATGGCACAAATGAAACCTATAATATAGATGCACATAGTAGTAGTAATAGTAATAATAGTCTTATAGGAAGTAGTTTGGTAGGTCATAATATTTGGTCTTTATATTTTGATGGTTCAAAGGCACAAGACAGTTTCAGACTAGGTTGTATTCTGATAGACTCAAGCAATAAGAAACATATCCTTGCATGCCATCTGTAGTTCGAGTGCACCAATAACACCACAAAATATGAAGCGCTTGTACTTGGATTGAAGAAAGCTATTGACCTGAAGGTATAGTTTTTAAAGGTAATTAGTGACTCAGAGGTGGTCACTCATTAGGTATGATAACTATGCACTATGTTTCACCACATATCAAAAACTACCAACATTAGGTATGGCATTTGATTAAGCATTTTAAAGATTTCAATATTGTCTATTTTCTTAGAGTTAGAAATGCGATAGTAGATGTATTAGAAGATGTGGCCACTAGGATGTCACCATTAAAAAATGATTTTCCTATTAAAATTTAATATAAAACATCTATGCTAGACAATGTTACTAATTTACGCATTTTCATTTGATTGACGTATACCACACTTTATGGATAATGTTGGTATATTCAAAGCCACTACCATAGAGGAGAGATAATCATGATTGAGATCTCCAAGAAGCATCTAATGCAACAAAAGAAAACACTATGCTAAATTGTGTGGTGTCCATGGAGAAATTATATGATCTGTAGATCTAGTTTAAAGGACCAACGAATACGAAGACTTAGAGTTCAAAGCTAGCTTCTGTCCAAGTCAACTCGCGAACCCCACAAGATCCGAAGTATGTGAACCTTGGTACATGTTTTTCTCTAGAGGAACAACAAGAATTTATTCACTTATTCAAGTAGTATCAAGACATGTTCGCATGGACATACAATGTTTTTAAAACTTATGAAACAAGGGGTGAAATTGCTCCAGCAGAAACTACGAAAATTTCATCCAACATTGGAACCCGTTATTTAGAAGGAATTGAGAAAGTTGTTGGATGTATGAATTATCTTCAAAGTTAGAAATTTCACATGGGTTTTCAAGTTGGTCCTAGTTAGAATGAAGGCTGGTGAAATATGTTTATGTATTGATTTTCAGAATCTCAATCGGGCTTTTGATAAAGATAACTATCTAGTGCCATCCATGGAGCGGATACTCCAGATAGTATATGGGTCTGAAATGTTTTCACTAGTAGATGGATTTTATGGTTATAATCAAGTGTTAGTAGCAGAACTTGACCAATTTAAGACTACTTTCTGGACTAAATGGGTAATGTTCACTTTCAATAGGATGCCATTTGGACTAATAAATGTCATTGTGACTTTCCAAATAGTGATGGACATCACCTTTTGTGGTCTTATAGGTCAAAACATTGTTGTCTATTTAAATTATGGTACCATGTTTTCCAAGAAATGATAAAATCACGTACATCATCTAAAGTATATATTTGAGCAGTGCCAAGAGTATGAGATTTCTCTTAATCCCAAGAAGAGCATCTATGGTGTGCTTGAAGGGATTTTACTAGGACACATCATAGCAAAGAGTGGAATTAAAATTGATCCCGAGAGGTTCAAGGCTATCACACAAATCTTGTTTCCAGTGAATAAGAAAGCCATGCAATCTTTCTTAGGGAACATAAATTTCCTGAGAAAATTCATCTCTGATTATGCTCAGATAGTTAAACCTATACAAGATATGATTAAGAAAGATGTGGTATACAAATGGGACAAATGGGAGAAAGATACTTTCGCTTAGATCAAGCATGCTATCACTGATGCACCCGCACCCTTTCGTCCAAATTATGGAAAGGATTTCCTTCTCTACAGATGTGCTTCATATTCATCAACTTCCATCGTGTTGAATCAAAGGGATAGTGAAGGAAATAAGCGACCTATCTCTTTTATGAGCACCAGTCTACAAGGGCTTGAATTAACTTATTCTTCCATTGATAAACAAGAATATCCAATATACAAGGTAGTTACGATTTCAAGACCTACATATTGAAGGCCCACACGGTTGTATTTGTACCTCATCTAGTGGTAAGAACATTGTTCGTGCAGTAAGAGTTGGGTGAGTAGAGGGCTAACTAGATGGCCTGTCTGAAGAGTATGATCTAGAATTCAAAAAGTTTCATACCATAAATGGTTGTGGCATTTGTAATCTAGCCTCCAAAGCAAGAGATGCTCCTGAACAAGATCTTTTAGGGTGGGAGCAAAATATTCAAATGTACAATAGTGAATATGTTCCACAGTCTACTTCTACATTGCTTTGGTGTGTAGATCTATGTTTTTTTTGGAGCATGACAACTTTCCCTCGATCTAATCAAACAAAAAAAAGGGCAATCCATTTAAAATTTTTACCTTACGAATTGGTTCATGGAGTTATTTTTCAAAAGCACCACAATAATGTCCTGCTAAGATACCTTGAGCCACAGGATACAAAGAAGGTCTCAAAATATTTACATGACAGACTCGAAAGTGGTCACTATGCAGATGATACTAAAACACAAAAGGTTATGAGGGTTGGTTATTATTAGCCCACTTTATTTAAGGATTCTCACTCATATGTCTGAAAGAGCCAAGAATGTTAAGATGTGCTAGCCATGATCAGAGTTCAGCCATCACACTGCTACTAGTAACAGTTGAAGAGTCTTTCCAACAGTGGGGCCTTGATGTGATTGGATAATTTTTTCCTCATTCGTCGAAGAAACACCATTATATCCTAAGATTAATAGTTTACTTCAACCAATGGTCTGAAGCAGTTCCTCTTTGATAGGTAAATGACTAGGAAGTTATCCACATTTTATAACAGAACATCATAACCAGGTTTGGCATTCCTATGTCACTTGTCTCTGATAATGCAACATATTTTTCATCGTTAAAAAAATATGAATTTGCATTATAGAATTGGATTGTTTTAAAGCACACATCTAATTATTATTGATCTGAATGTTGAGAAAAATTGTTAATGCTATGCAAGCTCCCTCATCATTATTAAAAATGTGTTTAGGATCATCTCATATTAACCAAAATGCGAGGAATTATGTGTTAAGTCTTAAGTGTATTTTATGAGCAATTCATGAGGTTAATTAGTTGTTTAAAAACAAAAATGTAGGAAGTAAAATGTAGAGAAGTAAAATACAACAAATTCATAACACAAAGCTGATAAAAGAGTTCACCCCTCCTGGGCTACATCTCCTTGGACCTGCTTCAATGGTTAGGCCATCTTTGGATTAATGGTCACTTATTTGATTACATACACCTTCAGTGCTCCAATATCTTTGCAACCTACTCTATTGGATTAAGAATACCTAAAAACCACAAAAATGACTATCCAAGCTATGCGATTGGACATCAGTTGATCTAGGCTTGACCTCCTCTCCTGGCTGCCCTAGGCTTCCTTAAACTTTAATGTAGCAAAATCAAGTACATAAGTGCCTTTCTGCCTCTGAAAACGTTTCCATTGTGTTTAGAGAATTCAAATCATCTAGTAATGACTATTTCTAATCCAACATTGGTTGAAATGTGAAGAAGTTACGGTCTCTTCAGTTTTCCCTAGGAAAACTCCACCAAAAATGGAGGAATTCTAGATTTAGCGGGCACGACCAACTTCTGCCAAGTTAAAATACAGGTTAATTAACAGGTAAGTATGGATTAATTGATGTTAATCCCACTTAATCTATGCGGTTAGCGTTAATCCTGGCAGCCGGTTTGCAGTGTTGGTCACATGCTAGCAGTTATCTCCAAACTGCCACATTTAACATTTAAATACAAATTGCGCCCATAGAATATTAAGTCTGATGGTTGTGGTGTAGCGGTAATGCTTGGTGCTTGTGTGGGAAAGGTCACAGGTTTGACTCCCCATCCTACCAACAAACTTTTACATGACCTTTGAGAGGGCATGTGGCGGCCTTCGGGCTTGCCACATGTTATTCTCATTGGTCCACCCAAAATGCCATAGAACAATCTGATGCCGACACTTGTCATGACCCCATTGAGACACCTGTGAGAATATTATAGGAATATTCCAAGGAATATTATTTTCACTGACTAGGTTGTAGGGATGCCTAGTCAGCATCCCAGTCAGCACGTACCGAAAATTTGTTTATTTGTTAAAATGGGCAACAAGCTCTAACTTTCTCATACGAACTCTGTTTTGAGTGAAATGAGTTGCGTTTGGATCATATCACTGATATGGATGTAGTTTTTCAAGTTTTGAGTGATTATGATCACTTTGGTTTTTGAGCAAATTTTTGCCCCTAATCCAGATTTCGATCACTCCTTCCCACTGATAAGCTTTTGGACCCACAAAAGTTGGTTATCTGATGAGAGTTGAATTCTCTTCTCCTTCCAAAGTTCTATCAATTGGTTCAACCTCAAAATATCTCCATGACAACCACTTGGGTTCACTGACATACCTTGCCTTGCAAATGGCTTGACACTTCAACCAATATTCTCCTTTTGCTGTTGACCCAATCCAACACTTTCTAGATGCTTTCTAATTAAACACCTTGTTGTGCCAAAGTGATCCCTCGGTGCTTGGAAAGTTGACTGATGGCCTTCCCACTGAGAATCATGTTCCTCCTTTGAAACACATGCACTTCATGCAAGCTTCTCCTTGGAAACCACTTTTCCAAGTTAAGCCCATCTGAGTGAACTATAACAATGATTTCCAATATCATTAATAACAAGAAAAGAAATGACCATTATTTTACCCCATGGTTCCAAATTCCACAATTGGAAGAATGCATTCACCATCTCTTTCGCTTCTTGGCATCAACACATCAAATTACATTGTAGATGATTTTATGTTTTACAAGGGATGCAATTTTTTTTGGCATTTTTGCCCACTTTCGCTTCTTGATTCCATCATCCTCCATTATTAACATGCTTCTCATGTCATGATTTGAGAATGAAGGCTAATCATGAGCCTCTTTCTCAAGTGTGGACCTTCCAAAATCCTGTGACATCTTGTCACAAGAAACACTATTAACCATAAAAAACACTCAAGCAAGAATAGAATTTGACAACATCTTCCTTTTGCTTCTTCAAAGAAACAAATGTCACATCATGTAAACATCGCCATGTACTCTTACACCTTGATGTATAAACCATAGACTAAAAGCAAGTCGACAAAACATGCTTCTTCAAACAACTGACTTTCAAGTCAAGAAAAAGCATGTGCAACAACTTGAGGGTTTGCAACAAGATTTGCACATTCTCATGAAACAATTTGTCACATCTCCCTTTCATCTTTGGAGACAAAATCAACTCTTCCAAGTCGATATAACATACATGTAACAATCAATCAACCACACAAGCCGACACTCATGCATGTGCTAATGGTCAACATTCTTGAGCTGACAACATACATGTTAACAAAGCAATCAAACAACATAAGTCAATCATTCATGCATGTTCAAGCACAATGAAACGATTAAAAATTACACTATTCACACACACAAACTCTCATTCATGTATAACAATTCTCAACTCTCTCACAAGTACAAGAATCCCATTAGTATGTAAGAGTACTTAAAGAGCTGAAATGATCAAATTTGCTACAATAAAGTGAGTCAACATACTCCACTTTCTAGCACCATCCTGGCATAAACGTGCAAGTTCAATAATGCAACATGCATGCAAATTTGTAGTTACAAATTGTTATCTTTGCTGCATCTAAGTGAGTAAGCAAACTCTACTTTTCCAACATCTTGCTTCATGTAATATGCAACATACTTTCAGGAGAAAAGAAATGCATCCAAATAACAAGGAAATGAGGCAAGATTTGCATCAATTATCAAAAGAAATGCAAGTCCTTAATTGGTTAAGAAATCTAACCATCTCTTTCCAAACCATTTCAATGGTGCTTCTTCTAGATGCACTTCATCATGTGTATCATCCTGGCCCACATCAATCATGTCATCCTCTTTTCCATTCTTTCCAAAATCTATCTCCACCTTCTTCAAATATCGTGGATGACTTTTTGGATGCAAATTCCAACACTTGTCTACAAGATGACCCTGCTTATGGCAATGAGTGCAAAATAATTGCGTCTTCTTTTCAACATGATTTCCATTACCCAATGGACCTTTGGCTTTTTATCTCTTTTATTTTTAAAGTTTCCTGTGTATGGTTATCCTCTTCCAACACCTCAAAACAATATGATTATCCAATCCTCAAAAGGAACATGTAAATTTTCTCCAAATATTATGTGAAGATTTACCATGTTTATCATAATCAAAAGAAACTTGATTAAAGGTAGCTTTATACCTTGCACACTCACCTTTGTCGCCTTCTTGAGGAGGTGAATTTGATGAGGTATTGGCTCTCTTTAGAATACCAACAATGGTTTCAATGACCTTAAAGCTTTCAACATCCTTTTGTTTGCCATTTCCACTTGTTGCATGCTTATGAGCATCTTCTTGCAAAGTGGGTATAAAACTTTTGCATTCCTCATGAACACAAACTTCACAAGCTTGAGGTAATGAACATGTAATGAAATTCCTTCTTGGAACACCTTCATGTGCGTCCTTGGCTTTGGAGCATTCTCCATCATGTTTTCCATAACCAAGACCCAAATACCTAAGCCTTTCCTCAACAAAAATTGGCTCAACTATGCCTTGTGCATGTTTTCCTAACCCTTTTCCTTCATAGCATATCTTCATCAATAATTTGGACCCTATTTCTCTAGTGTGTCTTTGAAAAGCACAAAAACATTCATTTTGAGAGGAAATTAAAGATAAACGTGAATTGCATACCTCGTTTTCATGCACATACTTGGCTAGGGTTTTCTTAGCATCATGGAGTTGAATATCCATCTCATTCATCTTTTCAAGAAGCTCTCGCTTCTCCTCCTTCGTGGCCATAAAATGCTCTTGAATTATAGTGTTCTCCTTCCTATCTTCATATGTCTATTCCATCCTATCTCTCATGATGGTATGCTCTTGCAACATCTCTTCATGAGAGAGTCTTGATAAGGAAGATGGATTAGAAAGCTCACTTGTTGAAGCTTCCATCACACTTGTAATGCGTCAAAAAGCTTCAAAAAGTTTCTCAACAAAGAAGCATCTCCCTTCTTCAACTTACACACATAAAATTGCACACAGTTAAATTTTCCTTGCACAAATGAAAAACCAATAGCTAATATTCTAGCTAACTTTGGCAAACCATCTCATGGTTGAAATGAGCTAACAAGTGCTCTAATACCAACTTGATCTGAATGTTGGGAAAACTTGTTAATGCTATGCAAGCTCCCTCATCAGTATTAAAAATGTGTTTAGGATTGTCTCGTATTAACCAAAATGTGAGGAATAATGTGTCAAGTGTTAAGTGAATTTTATGAGCAATTCATGAGGTTAATTAGTTTTTTAAAAACACATATGGAGCAAGTAAAATGGAGATAAGTAAAACACAACAAAATCATAACACAAAGCTGATAAAGGAGTTCACCCCTCTTGGGCTACATCTCCTTGGACCTGCTTGAATGGTTAGGCCCTCTTTGGATTAATGGTCAATTCTCTGATTACATGAACTTGTAGTGCTCCAATAGCTTTGCAACATGTTCCATTGGATTCATAAGACCTAAAAACCCAAAAGAATGATTATCCAAGCTCTTCAATTGGACTTCAGCTGATCTAGGCTTGACCTCCTCTCCTGGTGGCCCTAGGCTTCCTTAAACTTCAACGTAGAAAAATCACATATAGAAGTACCTTTGTACCTTTGTAAAATATTCCATTGTGTTTAGAGCATCCAAATTATCTAGGAATCACTCTTTTTTATCCCAAATTGGTTGAAATGTGAAGAAGTTATGGTCTCTTCTATTTTTCCTAGGAAAACTCCATCAAAACTGGAGAAACTCCAGTTAACTCCGCCAAAAATGGAGGAATTCCAGATTTAGTGGACTCGCCAAAATTCCACCAAGTTAAGTTGCATGTTAATTAATGTATAAGTATGGATTAAATAATGTTAATCCCACTTAATACGTGTAGTTAGCATTAATGATACTGGTTGGTTTGCAGTGTTGGTCACATGTTAGCGGTTATCTCCAAACCGCCACATTTAACATTTAAATACAAACTGTACCCATATACTATTAATTATGATGGTTGTGGTGTAGTGGTAATGCTTGGTGCTTGTGTGGGTGAGGTCATGGGTTTGACTCCCCAGCCTGCCAACAAAATTTTACATGACCTTTGAGAGGGCATGTGGCAGCCTCCAGGCTTGCCACATGCAGTCTCTCATTGGTCCACCCAAAATGCCGTAGACCAATCTGATGTTGACAGTTGTCACGACCCCATTGAGCCACCTATGGGAATATTCCAAGAATATTCCTTGGAATATTATTTTTGATGACTAGGCTATATGGATTCCTAGTCAACATCCCAGTCAACCTGTACCCAAAATTTGTTTGTTTGATAAAACGGACAGCAGGCTCTAGCTTTCTCATACAAACTTCGTTTTGAGTGAAACAAGTTGCATTGGGATCTTATCTCCAATACAGATGTGGTCGTTCAGGTTTTGAGTGATTATGAGCACTTTGATTTTTGAGCAAATGTTTACCCCTAATCCAAATTCCGATCAATTATCCCCATGGGAATGGTCTGGCTAAATCAACAAATAAGAATCTTATCCACAAAATCAAGAATACCATTTTCTCTAAACAAAGTAACTGGCAATAGGATTTGACCAATTCTCTTTGGGCTGACTGTGTTACCTCGAAATCTTCCCTAAAAACCTCTCCTTACTTCCTATTCTACGGTAAATAAGTTATCTTTCCTCCAAACATGTATCTTTCGGCCTTGCGGTTGTTTCAAGAGTCACAAGGTAAACCTTGCCTCCTGGCTTAGAGTAGGATAAATACACTACTTAAACTTCAGGAAGAAATGTGCAAGGCAAAAGAATGTTTTTTATAGATCAAAACCATGTAAAGCACTGGCTTGACAGAAAATATGCAAAGGAAAAGATATTTGATGCGGGAAATCGAGTTCTGATTGGGATAAACCCCATGAGGACAAAGGTAAACATATACAAAGTTCCAGCCTTTGTGGATTGGACCATTTATTGTTGATGAAAAGTTTGGCCATAATTCCTTTACGTTAAAATATTTAGATGGGAGGATTGACCCCCTTCTTGTAAATGACCAAGACTTGAAACATTATTTCTAGTAGTAGCTACGAGCTACACTTCTTGAACATATTTTTTTTATTCTCATCTTTTCTTTTCTTTTCTCTTGTTTGTGTTAGAAGTATGTCTGTCATGTAGACATTTCTTGTCGTGTCCCATTATTGGTCGTTGTACATATATAAGACCCTTGTTTAAAGAGCATGGATCAAAAGGCTTTGTGGTGCAACAAAAGAGAAGTGTGACAACCACAACACATGGTTGTCTATTGCTCTCGTTCCTTGTTTGGGAAATGCCATAGGTTAAGCTAAGGCCAGATGGAAAATAAAATTCATACAATAGGAGAACCTTGATGGAATCTATAAGGTCCATGCTTATGCTAGTATATGAAATTCTTAGCTTGTTGTAATTATATTTGTGTGTTAATGCTTTTCCAATCTAGTAGAGAAGGGATAAGGTGAAAATATGAAGCAAGAAAACTAGTATTAAAGGTCTCAAAATACTTCTCTAAAAGGGAAACCTCATATGCTCTCAATAAATCAAGATCCCTCTTATGCCCATTAAAAATAATAAGTGTCAATACACAGTTCTACGAAAATAAATAAATAAAGGGTGAAAGAAAAGAAAGGATTCCTATGCAGGGAGGTGAAGAAAGCGAGTTTGTTATTGTACTGTCGAGGATTGTTAGTAGCAAAGCAACATTTGTGCTCCTGAAGTGACTTCGTAAGGGTATTGTTAAATCCTCTTGGTAGCAAAGCAACACTAGAGATGAAAACTAAATACTATTAAAATCATAAACTCATCATGCACATTACCCTTCCCTATATCAAAACAGTTGTGATATATTGTATCTTCTATATGTGTTTCAGCTAGGTAGATAAAAGTAAGATGTTATGTATAAAATGTGTCAAAAAAGGGAACGTGAGGTAGTCAATACTTCCTGAAGGTTTTACTGTCGACTGAAAGTTATTCCTAGACAAAGAAGCTAAAATTTGGCTAGTGTGTCGCCAAGTGTTGTCGTTGCTACAAGACCCTCCAAAATTTCTCTACATTCAAATTTTAGAGCCTACTTCATTGTCATACAATGTCGCCTCGATCTTCAAGTGTTGTTTCATGTTTCTCTATATGTTTTAAGTGTTCTTGAATGATATCAAGTATATTTTCATTGATTAGAACATCTCTAGATGAATTTTATGGTCGTAAAATATTTTTTGTGGTAAAAAAAACTTTCGAGTAGCAGTTGCACACACTTCACTCATAATACTTGGGGACTGTGTATAAAGTGGTGTTTTGATGCATATTAATTGTTTATGAATTTTTTCTAAGTTTTATTGATGAGTTGGTACGTGGCCCACATGGTTTTATTACTAGAATGCATCCAACTCACCTCATGTCCTATCATCCAGACTTAGACAAATTTTGGTTTCAAATTAAACCCATTAAGTCCAAGAGCACACAAGCACACTCTAAAGGCTTGATGCAAAACCTTTTGTTGTTTGGAAGTACACCTTGTGCCCTCCTGGAGAGTTCGGTGCACTCCTAAAGCAAAAATCTCCTTCCTTGTTTCGAACTACACCCTCCAAATGACTAAGTTTTCCTTGAGTGCACTCCTTTGACTCAAAGAAGTGTGCCCTCCTTGAGCCCACTAGCACACCCTCAAGACCCAAAGCTTGATCCTTCTGTCTTCCCCTATGTGCCATGCACCCTTAAAAACTTCTTGAGCACATGAGCACACTTTGAAGGCACAAATACCTAGCCTTCAGCCTTTAATAGTGCACCCTGCACCCTTACTGAGGCCCCCTTTGTTACAGGTATATTTGGGAACATCACTCCCACCATTCAGATCAATACTTTTAGCACTGATCAAACCCTAATTATATTGCTACATGCCCTAGACAAGTTATCACATTGAATGCGATCATTCTTGAGAGTTTCTTGGCCTGAATACATCCTGAAATGACTCCTTGAGGGATCAATGTAGCCTTGGTCAGGGGTAAATGTGTTGCAGAGCACTTAGGTAGATTCAAGCCGGCTCTGCAGAGCACCTAGGTCCACTTTGAGTTGTGCTGGGAGGGATCGAGCGAAATCTTCATAGGGTTTTGGGAATATTCTTTCATTCTAGACCATTCTAGAAGATTCCCACCTCTTATCCTCTCCTATGAGCTCAAAATTGGATAGGGAATGAATCAAATAACCTCTTATCCACTCATTTCTTCCTCCATGGAAACTAAATCCCAAATTGGAAAGCCATTCAATGCCCAATTTATGACAAAACCACCTTCATTTCCCTATAAATTGAGCACTCATCATAGTGATCAGGGGTTGGACTGATCCGGGTGGATATTAGTGGCCACCCGCCAATTCTACTTGGGCAGCCCCCTTTGTTTCTTTTAGTTTTTCAGTTTCCTTAATTGTACCACAATTTACTATTTTTAGCAGTTTTTTGGGGTCCTAAACTTCCAGAGCCGTTTTGAGGCCTTAAACGATGTTTTTTAGAAATCTACCGCCAACGATTTTTTTGTTATGGTCATATTTTCTATCTTAGTCCTCCGAGAGATCTTTCCAATGGGTTATCATGCGCGTCAAATAGAAATAATATGACCAAGTCACGACCCCAGGAAGTTGGTTGTCCAACTCACCCCAACGGGGCCCATAAACTCTTGGTGTTACATCTCCTCGGGTTAGGGTTTTGGTTGTTTAGTGTTTTCTCTTATTGTTAAATAATAAAAAGGCCCTGGAGCCTCATTTTAACACAGTTCAAAGGCATGTAGCTGCCACATCTCTTCTTAGAGATAAGCTACCATTGCCCTAGCTAGTTTATTTCCATTTTTGTTTGTAAGCATATTTCAGTTTTTTACAGTAATGAAATGAAGTATTATTTCTGCTGCACCTCTGTATGTATGGTTATATCTGTAATTTGTTGCATTCTTATTTAAATCCAGATCAGTGGTACCAGAGCAGTTTGCTCTTTCTTTGTCTTTCTTTGCATGTCCCCAATGAGGTCGGGATATAAAGAGTTAGGGCTTGAACTGGTCAAACCTTTGTAAGACCAACCTCACAAATTCTGACAACCTCCCATTGAGGATGAAAAGAAAGACGAGGGGGTAGGAGATCCTATCAAAATATTGCTCAAAGAGGCCCTCGAGCGAAAAAGGAACGTGATGATGGACAACTTTTCCTAGATCCTTCAGCGGCTACCTAGGGGTGACACATCTACTTCCAGCAGCTACTCTGGAAGCGACACACCCTTTAAGGTACAAGTTAACTTTGAAATTCCCATATTTGAGGGTTAGATAGATGCAGAAACCATAGATAAATCGTTAAATCTGCTAGAAGGGTATTTTTCTGTTCATGATTTTTCCAGCCAGGAAAAGATTAATTTTGCTCTTCTCAAAGCTGCTCCCCACCTCAAGGACTGGTGGGAAACCTACTGCAAGCATAAGGATGAAAGTACAACCTCACTATTTTTAGTTGCACTCACTTGGAATTCATTTAGGGTTTCTGTTAAGGAGCAGTACTACCTTGTCGAAAGCTATCAGGATCAATACATAAAGTGGACCACACTGTGGCAGGGAAGGGACCAAGACGTGCCGAAGTTCATCAATATTTTCCATACCCTTCAAACAAATATGGGTATCAAGGATTCAGAGCATCATTTGGTACTCAAATACCATGGCTGCTTGCACAGGTACATCCAAGCCGAAATTGAATTGTTGAACATCTCCTCGCTTGGCATGGGATAGTGATATGCTATGGAGATCAAGTAAAACTTTAAACAGAAGAAGCGAGACTTTGGATCTGCAAATTCGAAGCAAGGGAAAGGTGCCCCCAAACCACAGAACAAAGGACAAAGACAAGGTGGGGAGGGCCAAGATGACCTGCCAAAGCTGCAAGCAAAGAACAATGTCGTGAAGCTGAAAAAAGGACATAGGAATGTGGTGTGAGTTCCATAAGAGCTCGTGAACATCGGGGCAGGTAGTCACTGGTGGCCGAGCTAAAGGTTTCAGATCAGATGCATGTTCCAACTGTGAGTTAGAACCTGACAAGGGGAATGACAAGGGAAGCAGATTATCGATGCGGAGACCAATGCCACCGTTGCCACCACGAGGATCCAGAAGGAGGAACTCGTAGATCCAAAGGAGGAGGAGCACCTCTTCCATTCCCAGATGTGGGTAAAGGTTTCCCGCTACAGTTTATTGTTGACAGTGAGAGCCAAAAGAACCTCATTATGGAAGAGGTCGTGAAGTGGCTGGGCTTACTGACCACAACACATCCACAACCGTACACCATCGGGTGGCTTCACTAAGGATGGGATCTTCGCCTAAGAAAGCAATGTCACCTTACATACAACATCAAGCCCTTCATGGATGAGGTATTGTGTGACGTTTCTCCCCTTGATGTTTGAGATGTATTATTAGGTGAACCATACTTGTGGAAGCGACATTCTGTGTATGAATCAAGGCCTTATGCTATTATTGTTACTTTGGGAAATAATTTGTATAGGATATCGGGGGTAGCACCGCCTATCACCATCTCTTTGGTTACTACAAAACAATGCAGTAAGCTCATTTCCAAAACCAGGAAATTTATTTTCTTGATGATACGCCATCAAGGAAAGAAGAATATTGTGACCACAACCTCCAGACAGGGCCCCTCCGCACGATAGCTACAGATGGACAAGGTCGTGGAGGAGTACGAGGACATCTTCACCTCTCCTGCAGGGGTTCCTCTACAGTGTTAGGTGAAGCAATCCATTGATTTGACCCCAGGTGCATCGCTGCCCAATGGACCAATATATCAGTGCTCTGTTCTAGAGAATGATGAAATCAAGAGGTAGGTTCAGGAGCTACTGCAGAAAGGTTACACCCATTTGAGTTCATCACCCTATGGGAGCCAGATCGTGTTGGTACAGAAGAAGAATGGGACTTGGAGACTCTATATTGACTATCGGGCACTGAACAAAATCACTATCCAGAATAGGTACCCGATCACACAGATTGATGACCTCCTGGACTAATTGAAGGGAGCAAAATATTTCAGCAAGATCAATTTGAAGTCAGGATATCACCAGGTACCAATCGAACCCTTCAATGTGTGGAAGACTACCTTCAAAGCCAAGAAGGGCCTTATTGAATGGTTGGTTGTGACTTTTGGATAGACGAATGCTCTTGCAACCTTCATGAGGCTAATGGATGACATCTTGTGTCCATTCACAAACTCATTGTCCATTCACAAACTCATTTGTAGTGGTATACCTAGATGACATCCCGCTCTTCAGCCAAAGTTGGGAAGAGCACCTGCACCACATCTGACAGGTTCTCCAAACACTACGACAACATAAGTTATGTGCCAATTTGGAGAAATGCACTTTTGGCATGACCCAAGTTCAGTATTTGGGATACATTATTTATGAACGGGGGGTGCATGTGGATCCAACCAATATCCAATTCATTCGGGATTGGCCATCTCCAACCACTCTGACAGAGCTCCGCAACTTTCTGGGTCTTGCCAACTTCTACCATACGTTCATGTCGGGATTTTCTCATATCACTTGGCCCTTGAGTCAAGTCACCAAGGGAGGAGCGAAAGAAAAATTATTTTGGTGTGAATCTCAATAGAAGGCATTCACAGAGTTGAAACATCGCCTCTATTCGGAACCAATGCTCGCATTACCAGACTTGCAACAACCATTTGAGATCGAGATAGATGCCTTTGACCATGCTATTGGGGCAGTCCTTACTCAACACGAACATCCAATGGCTGATCATAGTGCGACACTTTCAAAGACAGTCTGGAAGTATCCTACTTATGACAAAGAAATGTATTCCATTGTGTAGGCCTATCGACAATGGAAACATTACATTTTGGGGATGGAAACAGTCATCCACACAAACCACTGGCCCCTGCAGTTTATACAGACCCAAGGGAAATTGCCAAATGATCGCCATCAGAAGTGGTTCACATACCTATAACAGTTCCATTTGTATATCAAGTATAAGAAGGGCAACACCAATAATGTTATAGGTTGCCTCAGTCGACCACCAATCATAGCGTTAACCACCGGGTTTGAATCTTGTGGGCATGAGACTTTAGATTGACCACTTCTCTACAAAAGCGACCCAGAATTCAACAACACATACAAAACACTCTTGGAGGGTCAGAATGTTCCAGATTTCCATCTCCAGGATGCCTGTTAGGCCACCTGGGTCACCTTTGTGTTCCTTCAAGTGAGTGTGCCAAGATGATTTGGGAAGCACACTACAATCAGGTTGTTAGGCATTTTGGGGTTGGGAAAATGGTGGTAGTACTGCAGAAGTATTTCTATTGGCCGAATCTTCGACAAGATGTCGGGAAATATGTCAGATCCTGCACTTCCTGCGCCATTGCCAAACCAACCATCAAGAAGCAAGCCCCCTATACCCTGCTGCCAACCTCTAGTTGACCTTGGGAATCCATCTCCATGGATTACATGTCGGGCCTTCCTTCTACTATGCATGGAAATGACTGTGTTTTTGTGGTCGTCGACAGGTTCTTGAAGATGGCCATTATGGCGGCTTGCAAGAAGAATATCATAGCAAAAGCCACTACTAAACTCTTCTTTGAATGAGTGTGGGTACACTTTGGGATCCCATAGTCTATCATCTCAGATTAGAATAGCAAGTTCCTTAGTACATTTTGGTCCAGTCTCTAGTTGATGCTGGACACCAAACTCACTAAGTCCACAGCCTTCCATCCCCAAATTGATGGCCAGACAAAGGTTGTCAACACGGTGAACATACACATTCTATGCATGTACAACTCAAAGAATCCACGCACATGAGATGAGAGCCTCCCTTATGTTCATCATAGCTATAACTAGGCTCTCCATAGCTTGACTGGCCATAACCCTTTTTAGGTGGGCTTGGGATTCTAGCCACTATGTCCCGTTGATGTGGCCATTCCATTTGCAGCAATGCAAGCATATTCGGCTCATGTCCAGTCCAAAACAGATAAGGAAAACAACCTCATTCATCCAACATATTTGCCAGCAGGTCCATGAAATTCTGGAGAAATCAAATGCCAAGTACAAGCAGCGACATGATCAACATTGGGTGCTACACAAGTTTCAGATGGGCGACAAAGTCTGGTTGCATTTGCAAAATGGAACACCTTACCGGAGCCTATCGGAAACTCAGAACACTTTGATATGGTCCTTACACCATTACCAACGCTATGGGAGACAATGCATTTGAGCTCAATATTCCCCCATTCCTTAGCTTGCACCTAGTGTTCAATGTGGACCACCTTTGGCTATACTTTCCACCATTACTAGACACATCCGACATTGTAGAACAACTCACACCAACAGAGTTAAATCCAGATTGCATGGAACAAGCTGCAACTGATCGGATCATGAACACATATATCAAGTACACTTGTCAATAGTAGATCCAACTGTATCAAGTTGTCAAAGTAGGCCAACTCCTTCACCAGGGCAAGTGGCTCACTAGGGACCAAGTTTAGCAGAAGTTTCCTCATCTCATGGAGGAACTCAATGCAATGGGGACCATTGCTTCCGAAGGGGGGAGGAATGATCCGGGTGGATATTGGTGGCCACCCGCCAATTCCACTTGGACCCCCACCATTGTTTCTTTCATTTTTTCAGTTTCCGTAATTGTAGCATAGTTTACTATTTTTAACAGTTTTTCGGGTCCTAAACTTTCAGAGCCATTTTGAGGCCCTAAATGGCGTTTTTTTGGAAATCTACTACCAACAATTTCTTGTTAAAAATTGTCTTTCATGTTTTATTCCTTGAAGAGATCTTTCCAACAAGTTATCATGTGTGTCAAATGGAGATAATATGACCAATATGCAACCCCGGGAAGTTGGCTAGCCAACTAACCTCGACGGGGCCCATAAACTCTTGGTATTGCATCTCCTTGGGTTAAGGTTTTGGTTGTTTAGGGTTTAATCTTATTGTTCAATAATAAAAAGGCCTTGTATCCTCATTGTAACATAGTTCAGAGGCATGTAGCTGCCACATCGCTTCTCAGAGATAATCTACCATCACCCTAGATAGTTTATTTCCATTTCTGTTTGTAAGCATATTTTAGTATTTTGCAGTAATGAAATGAAGTATTATTTTTGTTGCATCTTTGTATGTATGGTTATATCTATAATTTGTTGTGTTCCTGTTTAAATCCAGATCATGGACTTTTTGAATTTGTAAAGAGATACTATTGGTTTGAGGTTTCAAATTATAGCAAGTATTGTTAAGCTGCTAGAGTGTTGTGCTTTGGTGTGATGAAGGATGGAACTCAAGTTGGATGAGTGACATGGGATCAAAATTCTTTGGTTGTAACTCTTCCTTCTACTTAATAAAGCTGTCTACACCTTTTCCTATATTCTTGTCTTTATGTATGATGATTATATGTGTAAATCCTTTCGATTCCATTTGCTTATAGAAGATAGGTCTCTTGCTTTCATTGGTTTTTGTCCTCTGTTTATGATTGCAGGTACTTATCGAATAGTTTCAATTCAAGAAGGAGTGATAGGAGCTAGTAAAAGGAGACAAAGGGAAGAAAAAGATAACAAGTAGGTCCCTTATCTTATTTATCTTCTATAGGAAAAGGTTAAAGTCTTTAAATCCGTCATTCTAGGTGTAGCTACCCACCTAGGGAAGTTGTGTTTATCGGTAGATGCAAAATTCCACATAAAAAATTGGTGACTTTTTGTCGGGGAACAATAATCATTCCGGGTAGTTTATCTTCATCCTAGTACACCCTAGTAGACTTTACTTGCCTCCATTGATCTTATTTTAGCCTTTTTGAAGTGTTTTTTGATAAAAATTGTGCTTAAAAGTCCCTTGAATGGTTTCTCGGGCACCAGCACAGGCTTGGTCTTGACACAGAGTGTTGCAGAGCACCCTTGGGTTGAGGATAGTGCTCTGAAGTGCACCATCTACCATTTAAGGTTGCGTTGATCCTCCTTAGGTAAAAAATCCCACCTTTGGCTTGATTTTTTCCAAATTTCCTTCTGTTTTTGCTTGCTGAAAGATCAATGATTGTTGTGTCTCTAAAATCAATTTGTATTTCTATTCCTAGCCCTAATTTGGCCTTGATGGTTTAGTGTTTCTTAAGTTATTTCTTTATCATTATCAATTCATTGTCAAAGTTAGCATATAGTAAATTAATCTTTACTAAAAATAAAGTGTTGTAAAAGTCTTCATTATTTCGAAAAGACACTATCGTAAAGTATTCGTTATTGCAAAAAGATTGAATGATTGTATGTGCATTAGTTTCCTTTTGTTCATTTCAACACTAAGGGAATTGAAAAGAAAAACTTGCATTGTGCATTGAAAAAGTTTGCGTGTGTTTATAGGAATATTTTAGGGAAATTGCATTAGATGTGCTCTTTGTTCTTTGATTAAAAGAACCTGATTTCTCTATTCCTATTAGCTAAGGTTTTCATTATTCAAAATCAAATGAAAAGAATGCTTATCATATTGGTTGAATTCTAGGAATTTCAAAGACATCGCGTGGTGAAACTTGAAAGGAAAATTCTTAGTCAAGATCAACTTAAAATTAATCTCAATTAACCTAATGGAGCATTGTCACCTAAAACAAAACATTTAGAGGTTCTAGGCTAGAGATGTGTTCTAGCATCGTAAAACATAGCAGCTGTCATTAACTTGTTTGTGATACATTCCGAGTATGATACCTCATTCCACGTACGTGAGTATATCATAGCTCGTCCACATACGTTTTGGTATATAGGGCGGTGTTACAATACGTAAAGTATAAAGGAATGCTCTCACTGTGCGGTTTCACATTATACAACACTAACATGGATTGGGCCTCCACATAGTTTTAGGTATATATGGGAGGACTACATTAGGTTGCTATGCATCCTAGGTAACCGAGTCAGACACCTTGTACACTGTGATACACCGAACACATCATTTGGGGAGATTGCCTGCCCGTACTTCTCGATTTGCCAAGAGGTATTCTGCAGTTCACAGTTGCTTGGTAATACTTTTGCCTAGCTTACTGTTTTTGTTTATTTATTTTTGTAATAAAATCAATTAGCAATCGTGGAGGAACATCAAACCTTACCCTGTCGTTCGCGGAGGACAACGAGTAAACCGCCTTTACCACCTGAAGCTACACCTATCCGGTCAAAGTGGTCTCGTTTGACCGAATCTAGTACTTCATAAACTTCTGGTTCTTCATTTGAATTACTAGAAACACCTATATTGGTAAGTACTGTGACCCAAATCACTCCTACAATCACTGATACATTTGTTACTAAAGTGGAATCTCCACAATTACCTGAGGACACTAGAACTGAATCTATTGAAACAATAACCCAAGTTGTCCAACAAGAAGTTGATTCTCAAACCAAAGTTGTTCAACAAGAAATTACTTCTAAACCTGAGTCTGTTTAACCAGAAGTTGATCTTGAACCTATCATAGTTCAATCAGAAGTTACTTCTGAACCAAAAGTTGTTTAAGATGCCCAACCTAAACCTGTTTTTATTTTACCAGAACACTTGGATCTTGAGGTTTAACAATAATAAGTTGTTACCATACCGAAAGAAGATCGACCGGTACATCCTCAGACACCCATAACTGTCGAGACTTCCTCTTTACCCCAGGAACAAATAC
This sequence comes from Pinus taeda, assembly GCA_000404065.3. Lineage (NCBI taxonomy): Eukaryota > Viridiplantae > Streptophyta > Pinopsida > Pinales > Pinaceae > Pinus > Pinus taeda. Next base: position 30,001 of record APFE031398098.1, on the reverse strand, counting down.
CGCAAATCTATTACGGAACTGTTGGTGAAATCCTTACACCTGGTTTGATTCTGATAGAAGAGGAACATGAGGAAGAAACACCCCGAACTCCATTCCATTACAGAACTAGACTTTATCTTTATCCTCATACTCCTCATTTTACTACTCCTTTTGATCTTGATTACTTTCAGACACCCGTTGATTCATTAGGAGATTTATTTGGACATTTGACTATGGCAGAGTCAACATCCCAGACTGTACCATCTGTTACAGCTATGATAGAATCTTCTATCGCAACCTCTTCGATGTTTACTATGACACCTAAGTCACATTTGTATGGTGTTTCGTCTGTCCCACTGGGTTACCAATATTTATCTGGAACCCACTTAGGTGTTGCTTCTAGCCCTTGATCTTCACCCATGTCCTTTACATGAATTTTACCTGGTTCTTCATTAACAAACACTGAACAACTTGACCCATCAAGTCAATATCAAGCTTGTTCATATGGTTACCATCCAACATATCCACTTTACACAAGACTACCCCCATACGGAGAACAATATGCAAAATCTCCATATCCTCCATTTTTTGGGGGGAAACCATATGTCAGTATGCCGTCATCTTTATGTCAACTTGGAATGATTATCTGTTAGTGGAAGCCAACAATGCTCATTCAATCTAGGCTTGTGTATCCATCACAACCTATGCAATCTGTCTCGTCCATATGTACTACGCCTGTTGTTACAGCTTTACCGTAGTCACAATCTCAGTTAGTTGTATCTCAACCTTTGCAAGCTGGTCCTTCAACCTCAGACCCCCAAGTTTCAGGTTTACACATTTAGCCTTATTAGGCAGTTTTGCAACAACCTCTTGTGTATAGAGTCCAACAACCACAGGCCAGTTTATCTTTTATTGGAATGACTCAGAATTACACTGGTTTAGTGTATTCACAACTTGGTAAAGCTTACATTAGTGGGCAACAACCGTTGTAACAACAAGAACAATAACATTTTCTCTGACAGCATTGGCAGCCCCAATATCAACAACAACAATTCCTACAACACCAACCTCATCCTGAACTTGGTCAACAAGCCTATGCTGGGTTTGGTCAACAACAAGTTTACCCAGGTACTAGTCAACAAGCCTATGCTTGGTTTGGACAACAACAAATGTATCCTGGTGCCAAACAACCACCTTATACCAGATTTTCTCAACAAACTTACCCCTATCAAGGTTACTAGCAGCAGATGCCTTACGCTCGTATGCAAAGGCCTATTACCTAGGCAATCCCATCTTACCCTGGTTATGCCCAACTTGACCTCAATAGACAGTTGCCTTTTATGGCAACACTTGAATTACAAGATCTAAATCATCTTACCAATGACCCAATTCTTTATGCACCTTGGTGGCCAGTGATTCCTCATAAATTACCTTCCAACATTCAAAAATTCAATGGAAACCCTGGAGAAGACACGTCCAATCATTTCATGACTTTTCATTTATGGTGTTCATCAAACTCCCCGAATGATGATTCAGTTAGACGACACCTTTTCCAAAGAACACTTACTGGTCTGGCTGTGAAATGGTACATTGAGTTACCACGAGCTTCTTTTGATAACTTTACATCTTTATATACAACATTTTAAACCCACTTCTAGTTACCCATACGATATGAAACTCGAATAGAACTATTGACCAACTTTAAACAGAATACTTCTACTCATATCTCTGATCATATTCATGAGTGGCATCATTATTGAATGGTAAAAACTTATGTTCCTAGTCAGCTTTTAGCTGAGTGGTTTATAAAATCCTTGTTGCCATCTATCACCGAGGATGTGGCGAAAGGTGGAGTTTTCACTAAAGAGCAAGTAATTTCTCGTGCCCAATATTTGGACTTGATTTATACACAGTCTAGCATGCTCTATGGAAAGATCCTGAATGCACCCAAACCAACTTATATTGTTCCTCCACCACCATCGAGTAAGGAATCTCATGTCAACGATGGTGTGATTGGTTCTTCGAGCACACAAACTATAGGTAGACCATCTGTTCAAACACTTGCAATTTCGAATCAAACTTCAAATGCATCTGATAACACTCTTACTTCTGAAGTTAATGTCGTGTCATATGACAAAGGCAAGAATGAAAAGAAACCAGGAAGCAAGAAAAAGGGGAAAAAAGAAGAAACAAATAATCCCCCTCAAGAGAAATCATCTGATTCCTCTCCTTCAGCTAGGAAACCTTGTTACCCATGTTTAATTTGTAATGATGAGCACTTTACGTGAGATCATCCTCACCACTTTGAAGTCTCAAAGCTACTTAAGACTTTTAATACGTCTGTAGTGTTCACTAATCCTTTTCCAAACCCAGAGACACATATGGTTGTTATAGATCATGCTTCCACTTCCCAAGTGCTTATGCTATCTACTTCTAAGCCTAAAATTGATGTTTTGGTTTCAACACGAAGTAAAGATTATGGAAATCAACCATCATCGTTGAATAACCAAGCCAATGATCAACCTAATCCTTCAACATTGACTTCGTCTGATCCTATTGCACCACCTATTGCACCAGAGTTAACAATAAAACGAACTAAGGGATTTGTACATAAATCAACCTTTAAACCTCGAGCTTGAGTAGCATAGAACTATAACATAGTAGAAGATTTGGCTCAGTCACCTTCTGCTATGTCGACGCTTGAGGTGCTTCAAAATTGTCCCTCCCAGAAGTAGGCTTCACTGCTAGAAATTGGTGGAATTGATCCAACGGATTGAAATCTTATGGTTTTCAACCATGCGGGTTATACACCATAGTTTCCAGCACAATTAGCATTCCTAATTCAAGTAAATGCCTTGAATAAACTTATTCACCAAACCATTATTGAGGAGGGTGCATCTACTTGTATTATGTCAATGAATTGCTCGAAAACACTTGGCTCACTACCTTTGTCACGATCACCAACAACATTAAGAGCTTTTGACGGTCACACATATACGCCTTGTGGAATTTTAATTAATCTAAAAATTGAACTATGGGGCAAAACAATAACTGTTGAATTTGAGGTTATTGACGGACCCCTTGACTACAACATTTTGCTAGGAAGACCATGGGTATATGCTATGGATGTTGTGGTTTCGACATACTTTCATATGATTTCATTCCCTCATAAAGGCGGAATCACAGTTATCAATCAACTCACCTTCTTCACCTCTAGTTCAGAGGCTACTGGTGTAGGTCTCTTCAAGGACTCTTGCTAAATGGGTACTTTTTCACTACTATCATCATCAAACATGGCAGAAGTGGCAAAATTTGAGACTTGCAACATGATATCTTCCAATTCATCTGATTTAAGGAATATTGCTAATAGTTCTGAAGTTGATAGTAGTAATGAAATCATGCTACTAAGCCCCATTAAGCTTGCATAGCAAATCAATCTTTCTGGATTGTGTGGCAAACCCAAATCCATCTTCACCAATTTTAGGGGTAAATCATTCATTAGAATATGGTACTTATTTTGATCCTTTTTCACGTTATTTTCTACTGATGAAGGAATCATCCAATCAATGATGACAGAAGAAGAACCATGGAAATATTATCATCATCATTCCCGTCTTCTAGATCACTTAGAAGATTTTTCAAATGAACTTAATCACTCTTGAATTGTTGATTTTCTTTCAAATTTTGTTTTTATAGATACAATAGATTCCAAGCGAAACTTGTCAAATATCGAAGAAACTATTTCTATCAATATTTTGATCAAACCTAAAGTTGTAGAAAACATTCATGTTGGCAAATCTTGTTCTCCATCAGAACTTGATATTTATCGTGCTCTCTTTTGTGAATTCAAAGATATATTTGCATGGTCATATGAGGAGAAGCTAGGTATTGACTCTAGTATAGTTGAACAAGAAATTAAAATGTATCTTGATGTCAAACCAGTGCAACAACACCTCCATCCTATTCATCCAAAGAATGATGCTGCCATTAAAACAAAAGTTGAAAAAAATTTGCATGTTAGTTTCATATACCCTGTTCCACTTATTGATTGAGTTTCCAGTATTGTTCCTGTCATGAAGAAACAAGGGAGAATGCGAGTGTGTGTCAATTATAGGGATGTTAATTAGGCTTGCCCAAAAGACAATTATCCCACTCCCTTTATCGACTAGATTATTGATGAATGTGCCGGATGTGAAATATTTTCATTTATGGATGGATTTTCTTGCTATAATCAGATCAATATCTTCCCAAGGACCAATCTAAAAAGACTTTTATTTGTCCATGGGGCACATTCGCTTATAGGAAACTCCCTTTTGGTTTGAATAATGTAGGGGCCACTTTTTAGAGGGCAATGAACTATGCCTTCCATGACATCAAACACATTTTTCAACCATACCTTGATGATTTACCTGGTCATTCACAAAAGCAGACTGATCACCCGCAGCATTTGAGAGCTATATTTTTATGGTGTCGACACTAGAAAATACAACTCAATCCACAGAAATGTGTGTTTTGTGTTGGTTCTGGTCGTCTGCTTGGTTTTGTAGTGTCTAAGGAATGAATTTGATTCAACCCTCTTAATGTTTAGGAAATTCTTGACTTGCCTCCACCTTCCAATCTAATACAGTTCAGAGACTCTAAGGGAAGGCTAACTTTCTGAGGAGATCCATTCCCAATTATGCTAAAATGGCTAAAGGATTTACTCATATTTTCAAAAAGGGGATACGCTTCCATTGGGATCAGGTTGCGCAAGCTTCCTTTGATGTTCTTAAAGATACCTTGATTAGAGCGTCATTAATGTGTTCCTCGAATTATCAAAACGACAACATCCTATATCTCGCCATTGCAGATACAACCATTGCAATGGTTTTAGTCCAAGAACAAGATAGGATTGAACATCCAATACATTATTTGAGTCGAAACCTCAATGATACAGAAGTTAAGTACTCTTACGTCGAAAATCTATCTTTGGCTACTGTTCAAGCTGTAGAGAGATTTCGCCATTATATCCTGCTCTGAAAGACCACTTTCATTTCAGATTGAAACCCTATGATATATATTTTGTCACGTCAATTGATAGGGGGGAATACTCAAAATGGATCATCATTTTGCAGGAATTTGATTTGGAATTCATCAATTCCAAATCAAAGAAATCTCTGGTTTTCATTGAGCTTCTTTGCGACCTTCCCTCGAATGCCATTGATTCAACATCAGAACCATCAATTCTAGATGAGTCTCTGTTCCTGATCTCGTCATATGACTTGTGGTATGGAGATATACTGATTTATCTCCAGACCCAAACTTTCTGACCCGATGCCTCTCGCTCGCAATAGTGATGTATCCAATACCAAGCCAAAGATTATCTGATCATTGGCGACACTCTTTACCGTCGTGGTATCAATACAATTTTACGGAGGTGCCTCACACATGAGGAAGCCGAGAAAGTTTTGAAAGATTTCCATTCAGGTTCTTGTGGTGGATGTTAGAAAATTATATATTACGGAGCAATGGAACACATAAAATATTGCATAAATATAAACACAAAAAAACGCATAAAACAAGAGAGACACAGATATATGTGGTTCACCTAGTTTGGGCTACATCCATGGAGAAATAGCCAGTCCTTCTTTTATTATATTATCCAACAAACTAAAGAGATACAACCTACAATAGATTCACTGTAACATCCTCTTTGTTCTCAATCTCCTCTCTCTTCCTCACTCAGAATATAGATCTACATAGACGCAATACAATTCCCTCATATATAGTGAGGGGTTGCCTTCTAGGGAAAAAAACCCTAAATTAAACATAACTTCTACCGTTAGATCTCTGCCTAATGAACAACCTAGATTGACTAGAAATTACTATACTTTTACAAGGAAATTTTACATCTATTCTTAGCTTCGGGGGTGCTACCCCCGAAACCCCCCACCAAGGGGGGCTCCCCAAAGGTCACAGCCGCTCCCCCCTGGACCCCCCCTACAACGAATATTTTATGGGCAGCGTTGCCACCCCATTTCAAACTAGGGTCCAATGCAGTGATACCTTTGAATACAAAAGATAATCAAGCTCGACACCCAACAATCTCCCACTTGGAGACTGATTATAGCAACTCCACTACTGCTTCATTTGCTGGACAATGACTCCTCTTTGGACCTAGTTGTTTCTCATCTTCTTCATCATAATTGAAGACCAATTGAAATTGAGCAGATTCTCAGTTTCTCCCTAGTTAGAACTTTTGTTAGCATATCTGCAGGATTCTGCTAGTGTGTATCTTTTCTAGCTTCAACAATCCATCTTCCAATGCTGACCGTATGAAATGGTACTTGAGCTATATATGTTTAGTCTTGGAATGAAATGTAGATTTCTTTGCAAGATGTATGGCACTCTGGCTGTCACTATATAACCTTCCCAACTCTTGCTTCTTACCCAATTCATCCAGAAACCTTTGTAACCAAATCATTTCTTTACTAGCCTATGTAGCAACAACATACTCTGCTTCTGTTGTTGGAAGTGCAACAACACTTTGGATTTTTGAAACCCAACTGACATTTGTTCCACTTACAGTAAATACACATCCTTTAGTGCTCCTCCTGTTATCTTTGTCCCATATCTGCATCAACATATCCCTATAGAGCAATGTTTGAACCACCAAAGGATAATGCTTGATTTGTGGTACCTCTCAAATACCTGAGAATCGACTTCACTGCCATCCAATGTTCTTTTCCTGGATTGTTCATGTACCTACTTACAACTCCCACTGCATGTGCAATATAAGGCCTTGTGCAGACCATTGCATACATTATGCTTCCAACTGCTGATGCATATGGAAGTTTAGAAATATGAGCCATTTCTTCTTGAGTCTTGGGACACGCCCCCTTAATTTGAAATTGCTAGCTAAAGGTATACTAATTGGTTTTGCATTCTGTATATTAAACCTTTTCAACACCTTTCCTATGTATTGACTTTGAGACAATGTTAATTTTCGATTCTTCCTGTCTCTAGTTATTCTCATACCAAGGATTTGTTTTGCAGCACCCAAATCCTTCATTGCGAATGAGTTTGCCAATTTCCTTTTTAGCACATTTATTTCCTGCATGCTAGAACCTGCAACAAGCATGTCATCTACATAGAATAACAATATAATATAGCTGCCACCATTTTGTTTTTTGAGATAAACACGATGATTAGAGTGACACTTTGTATAACCTTGTTCAGACATAAACCTGTCAAATTTTAGATACCACTACCTTGGAGCCTATTTTAAGCCATACAAGCTCTTCTTCAACCTGCACATTAGCTTCTGCTTCCCTTTTACCTCATATCCTTGTGGTTGCTACATATTTATCTCTTCCTCCAAATCCCCATGGAGAAAGGTTGTCTTTACATCTAACTTCTCAAGATGCAAATCTTCAGCTACTACTAGACTTAGAATAGTTCTGATTGAAGTCATTTTAACAACAGGAGAAAATATCTCATCAAAATCAATAGCTTTCTTTTGTGCAAACCCCTTCACCTCAAGTCTAGCTTTGTACCTCTGTTTTCCTCCATCTTTTTCCTTCAGTCTATAAACCCATTTATTTTGTAATGTTGTTTAACCTGTAGGCAACCTGAATAAGTCCCAAGTTTGGTTATTTGCTAAGGAGTCCATCTCTTCTTTCATGGCTTGCTCCCACTTCTTCATAACATTCTGGTTCACTAGAATCAGTCAACAATACATAATGTAATGAAGGAGAGTATTGTTCAGGGGGTCTACTTATCCTAGTAGATCTTCTAACACCACTTTTAGGTGTTTGAAGTGCTTGTTTCTATTGTGGTTGTTGTTCTAGCTGTTGATCATTATGATTTTCAGGTACCATCACTTTTCCTGTGATATTGTCAAGCACTGTGTATTCTTTATTTTTTTTTTCCTATTTCTTTTCCTGTAATTGATTCTTATACAAGACCATTTCATTGAATATTACATCTCTGCTCCTAATGATTTTTTGATTTTCATAATCATATAAGCGATAACCAAAATCATTAATACCTTATCCAATAAAGGTACATTTCTTTGATTTTGCCTCAAGCTTTGCTCTATTTTCTTTATTAATGTGGACAAAGGCTTCACAACCAAAAGTCTTTAAAAATGAGTAGTTTACCTTTTTACCTATCGATGCCTCCTCTGGAATACCACCATCAAAGGAACTTGAAGGCCCTCTATTTATTAGATAAACAACGGTGTCTACAACATCTACCCAAAATTGTAAAGGTAATCTTGCATGCAATCTCATGCACCTTGCACGCTCCATGATTGTCTTGTTCATCCTTTCTGACACACCATTTTCTTGTGGTGTTCTTGGAACAGTCTTCTCTCTGCGAATTCTATTCTCTGAACAATACCTATCAAACTCTTTGCTGCAATATTCACCTCCGTTATCTGATCTAAGACGCTTAAACCTTTTTCCCGTCTCATTTTCAACCAAAGCTTTCCATTTCTTGAAAGTATCAAACACATCAGATTTATTTCAAATATAATAAATCCAAGGTTTTCTGGTTGCATCATCAATAAAAGTAACATAATAATGAGAGCCACCAAGAGATGATACCTGAGCAGGTCCCCATATGTCTATATGCACAAGCTCTAATTTTTCGCTCTTCTTTTCTTTCCCAACTCTAAGGAATCTGACTCTCTTCTGTTTTCCATAAACACAATTCTCACAGAATTTTAAATCAACATGCGCTTCAAACTTGGCAACAAATTTCTTGAGTGAAGAATCTGCATCCCCTTCTCACTCATGTGCCCGAGCCTATGATGCCACAATGTCGTATCTTCTCCTATAAAGGTTAAAGAATTAACATAATTAGAAATACCATTGCATAAGTACAATTTACCAACCTTTTCTCCTTTCACTATTACAAGGGATCCTTTAGTGACCTTCTAGGTTTTATCTGTGAAAGTAGTTACGCAACCTTGACCTCCCAATTTCCCTGTTGAAATCAGATTTTTCTTCAGATCTAGAACTTGCCTTACCTCCTTCAATAGCCATTGATTTCAATTCTTCTGTTTTATGAAAACTCTACCCATTCCAATGATTTACAGGGTTTATCATCACCCAATCGAACCTGTCAAAAATCTCCTTGAACATAATCATGAAAATGTTTCCTATCAGGTGTGGCATAGAATGAGGCCCCTGAATCTACCACCCAGGCATTAATAATATTTTCTAATGAAAGAATCAAAGCATATTGCAACACATCACCTATTACATTCGCTTCATGATTGTTTTCTTGCTGCGCATCCCCTTCTTTTCCCTTCCGAGATTGCCGTCTTTCTTTAGGTGTCCTTTTTCCCCACTTTTCTAGCACACTATCCCTGATTTGGACTTGGATCTGCCTTTTCTTGACTTACTGCGATATCCAGAGCTCTTTCCTCCTTCCATTTTTATTCCCCTAGTCTTTGCAGTCAAAGCAATACCTGATGTCTCATTGGAGCTTTTTCGTCACATTTTCTCGCTAAGGATTTCACTGACAACATCATCAAACTTTAAAGTACCAGATCCAAAGACAGAGTTACTAATGGCCATAACTAAACCATTCCAACTTTCTAGAAATGAGCACAGAAATAATAGAGCCCTAACTTCATCATCAAAATTTACCCTTACAGAACTTAACTGACTTGTAACTATATTAAAATCATTTAAATGGTCTGCAACAGATCCACCTTCTGACATCTTCATATTAGATAAGTGCTTGATAAGAAATACCTTATTTGAGGCCGAGGGTTTTTCATATAGTTTGGCCAATGCCGACATTAAACCCTCTGTTTATTTAAATGGTCTACAACAGATCCACGTTTTGACATCTTCATATTAAATAAACGCTTGATAAGAAATACTTTATTTGAGGCCAAGGGTTTTTCATATAGTTTGGCCAATGCTGACATTAAACCCTCTCTTGTCATTTCCTTTGAAATATTAAACACTATCGACGCTGCTAGGCATAGCTGTATTGTTCCAAGTGTCTTTCTATCGAGAATATCCCATTGTGTGTCTGTCATACTCGTCGGCTTTTTTGTCTTTCTGCTCAATGGTAGGTACATATCTCTCTGATATAGATAATCTTCCATCTTCATCTTCCACAACTAGTAGTTTTGGCCACTGAATATTTCAACCCTAAACCTACCATCTTCCGCCATTACTCCCACTCAAACCAGGAACCCTTCTCTCCTGCGAGTTTATCAGCGAAATAGAACTTCGTCTCTGATACCAGTTGTTAGAAAATTATATATTACGGAGCAATGGAACACATAAAATATTGCAGAAATATAAACACAAAAAACGCATAAAATAAGAAAGACACAGATATACGTGGTTCACCCAGTTTGGGCTACATCCACGGAGAAACAGCGAGTCCTTCTTTTATTATATTATCCAGCAAACTAAAGAGATACAACCTATAGCAGATCCACTATAACACCCTCTTCGCTCTCAATCTCCTCTCTCTTCCTCACTCAGAATACAAATCTAAATAGACACAATACAATTCCCTCATGTATAGTGAGGGGTTTCCTTCTAGGGCAAAAAACCCTAAATTAAACATAACTTCTACCGTCAGATCTCTGTCTAATGAACGACCCAGATTGACTAGAAATTACTATACTTTTACAAGGCAATTTTACATCTATTCTTAGCTTCGGGGGCGTTGCCCCCGAAACCCCCCGCTAGGGGGGGCTTCCCAAAGGTTGTAGTTGCCCCCCTAAACCCCCCTTGCAGCAAATATTTTACGGGCGGCATTGCCACCCCATTTCGAACTGGGTCCAATGAGGTGATACCTTTGAATACAGAAGATAACCAGGCTCCACACCCAACAGTGGACACTTATCTGGTTATGCTACCACACAAAGGATTCTTCGTGCTAGTTACTTCTAGCCTACCATATTCAAATATTACATTATTGCTGTCAGAAGCTGTCATGCATGCCAAATCTATGGCCGTAAAGATAGATTACCACCTGCACCTTTGCATCCTTTCGTCACTGTTGGACCATTTTCCAAATGGGGCATTGACTTCATGACATGTAACCCTCACTCGGCCGGGGGGAATGGGTACATTATATTCGTTGTTGGCTATTCACAAAATGGGTCGAGGCGATGCCTACATTAAACAACAGTGGCAAGACAACTGCACTTTTCTTTTTCAATCACTTGGTTGCCTGGTTTAGTGTACCACAGGCTATAGTTACAGATCATGGGTTGCATTTTTGCAATCACATGATGACTGAGTTAACTACCAAGTTAGGACTTTCACATGATAGTTATACTCCTTATTATCTGCAAGCTAATGGACAAGTTGAGGCCATCAACAAAGTCCTTAAGAAAATGCTTCAAAGAATGATAGTAGTTCATAAAAGAAATTGGCATTTAATCTTGTATTTTGCTTTGTGGGCATATTGAACCTTGGTAAGGAATGCAACTGGATTCACACCCTTTCAATTAGTGTATGGTCTGGAGGCAATATTACTGATGCAATGTGAAATTTCATCTCTTAAACTCACAATTGACCTGTTACCTGACACCTCTGATGAAGAATCACTTTTCTTAGAACTCATCCATTTGGATGAAACCCATCATGAAGCTGCATTGGCTAATGAAGCACATAAGAAACAAATCAAGGCGTGATACGACTGAAATGTTAAGCCTCGCATTTTCTCAGAAGGAGACATGGTCTTGCTTTATGACCAGGAAGTTGATAAACTAGGAGAAGGAAAATTTGAACCACTATGGATGGGTCCTTACATTGTCAAGCGTGTTTTGGCAAAAGGTGCCTATGAGTTGTTGGATTATGATGGAATTCCATTATCGCAGCCCTGAAATGGGCTATACCTCAAACGTTACCATGCTTAATTGAGTGTAGTAAAATCATTATATATATGCTTTAATTGTATGTGTGTGTGTTAGTGTGTCTTTTAGAGTTTTTATGTGGTTAAGTAATCTACTTTGCATTTGCTGCAGATGTCGGAGTCTTTGGAACCATTTGTTGGTTACACCGATGGTGCTAGTTGTAGTACGTAGAACCTATCTTCTACAACATGGGCCAGTTTCACTCCAATTGGTGAGTTAGTGAGTTTTCAAGGGATTTGTATCAGTCGTTATACGAACAATATCACTGAGTATAACATATTGATCAAACCTCTTTATGATGCCATTTCACTTGGTGTTCGCCGAATCATAATTAGGCTAGACTCACAACTCGTCGTACTACAACTAACAAGTGTTTATATCGTTTGAAACCCAACTATTCTTCGTATGCTCCTTAGAGTTCATCTTTTGGAAAGACATTTTGATTACATCCAATATCAACATATTTCCAGAAACTTTGACACATTAACTAATTCATTAGCGAACTATGTGTTAAACAGACATTTGTGACACATGCAAAAGTAAATTTTCAATTCACATCATTAGTTGAATAGGATTGCACATAACCATATATAAAAACTCTGAAAGTAAAAATAGATAGATGTTTTAATGTTTTTACAAAATTTGTTTCCAAGACATATTTGGTCATCTAACCTAAAAACTCAAAATGCATACAAAAACCATCCTAAGTAGACCTAGTGATGCTCATGATAACAGGTCACAGCTTGAGCTATCATGAACAATAGCCTCATCCAATGGCTAGGAACACCAATAGTATGGTGTTGTGGCCTCATAGGTAACTCCTCAATCCGGACATTCAGAATACCAAGGTTAACCCCTCTACATGATCATGCAACTCTGCTAGTGTCTCGGCCAAATCCAAATCCTAGAGAACTGCTTTCTCGACATTTCTTCGTGCTTGTCCACCTACCTCCTATTGATGTCCCATAGGTCGAATAGTACCAACATCTGTATGCATGAGAATGATTTTAGTTTAGTCTTGGAAACATCAAAAACTAAAAAACATGTAGAAATTAAAAAATAAAAAACATTTGGTCAAAAATAATTTACCTATAGCACCCCATTGAGCGCCCATTAATAAACTCAAATCTGAATCTCTACAAAAATCCATCCTTGTGTATGTATGCTCCTCAATGATAATGTGTTGTCAATTGAGCCATCTAAAGAATACAATAGCAAATGTGATTGATGACAGACCAACATGTCTAGCCATCAATTTGACCCACCTCTACATCCATGGATCTCTAGGACCGGCTAGACCCAGTGTGACATGCTGAGGTTGCACCAATGGAATTCTCTATAAGGTAAAAGAGATTAAGAATGACCCATAGCAAATATTCTTCATCTTACTGCTCTTTACCTTTATCAGCTGCTCTTTCAGTGAAGAAAGAATGGCCTCACACTAGTTGAATACATTTGGCTCAAGACACTCAAGTGCATACTACATGTATGATCTATTCACCAAATGAAGTGTCACACTGACTATCAACTTTGTGACGGTGAAAAGGATTGTTCTCAAAGGAAAATCAAATACATCCCTGATGGTTTTTTTTGCATCCTTGCTAGGCTGTGTACTTGGCTGACAAAACTGTCAAATATAGTCCCTCATTGATTCACCTCCATAGGAAAATCCTAAAAGAGAAATGGGGGCACCATGTCTCAACAACCTAGTAAGAAAGTAAACATCATCGATCATAATAAGGACCAATTTTTCCCTTATGTGAAAATCTTGATCCGTTGGATCCCATGCATGAACTAAGAACTGCAATAGTTCTAATTGTTGCCTCATCCCGGACAACCTGAAGTATTTGAGCAACCCCCAGTTTCTAAGGGCCTCAACAGTATCAGGATAATTTAGGGCAACCATGTCTTATTTTTCATGCTCTCTTTCTCACCAAGTAATAGACATTTTGATCCGATCAAATCCTAAAATCAAACCATAAGCTTAGTTAGAATCCATTTCATGCAAAAATATGGAGAAATTTTGGGCCAAACAAGTGAAACAAATTTTTGAAACTCGCCCAACGCAACCCAGGTAAGGAGATAGTGAGATGCAGAGTAGGTAACCTTTTGTTTGGGTGCTCTACAGCGCAGTGTTCAATGTGGAAGGATGTGTTGATCCCAGGGAGAAATATACTAACGCCAGGGGCCCTAAAAACCTAAAAATTGTCTAAAATTGCAAAATATTGACATGAAAAGAAAGAGAAGGGGTGGATCTTCTACCTTGTCTAGACGACACAAAAAATGATCCACAGAATCTCCCACAATCAGCTGTTGAAGTTCGAGGTAAGAAACTGGTTCAAAGCACAAAACTGAATGGTAAATATCAAATGGTGAAAATGACATGGGAAATTATTGTTTTATGTTTATTTCATGATCATTAAATGAATAAACTTTAGTATTTACCTATTTTTTACCAATAAAATAGGTATGTTTGATCTGTTTGGTGTTTATTTGAATAAATTTACAGTTGATACTGTGAATTTGACATGCAAGATCGTGAATTATACTTTGACCATAGAGCCACATGGTAGGCCAAGATTGGGACACATGGCCCACTCTGATTGGTCTAAGAAGCATTGGTATCGCATCGGTGGATGGCTATATATAGGAGGAACCTCAGGTCTAAAGGCATGGCGACATGCGATTACCGAAATACCACATCACTTAAATCCAAAGGAAAAGGACTTACCCATAGGCATGGTGACTAGCTGATGTACAATCGCGGATATTAGCATATTGCAATTGGCACTGGCATAGACCTTGTTAAATGAAGAGGCCTCAGGCATGACAGATTTGTGATTGCGAATTTTCACATCACAACATCGTATCAACACGTTACAATGGAGCGGGGGCACACACACACACACATGCACACACATACACACATATATATACGGGCGATCCGATGAACCAGACCCAATAACATTATCAACCATATTGTATGGATCTTGAGATCCACCCAATGCCACTTTTGAATGTATTTATGTATATTTCTTTGTTTAACAAAAATACAGAGGAGAAGTGATATGCGATGTAAACCAGACCCGAAAGGGTTCCAGAATGGAAATATATATGATTTCAGATCCACCCAAAGCCATTTTACATTAATTTTTGTTGTTTTCAATGTATTTTAAATAAAAAGGAAAAGCCAAGGAGTAGGCCAATTGCGATATGCAATGGCGATCCCCAGGCAGACCCGATGGTGATATAAAGAGGCATTATGAATGTTTGAAGTCCAATATATTGTGTTTTATGTAGATTTCCCATGGTTTCACAGCGTTATCTGTGTAAACAGAGAATGACTATTACCACTGATGTCAAGTGATGATTGCCCTCATTTGTGGTAGAAATAGGTGGCTGCCTACCTAAAGGGAGTTATACAATGATTATTGAACGCCAAATGAGGGATTCAAACAGACATGGCCGAAACTTGCAGAGCTCAAAAGGGAAAACCAACAGGTAGTGCCTTTTGGCTTTTAAGTCGTGAATGTCAAAGACACGGGGCTACTAAAATGTTGATGGTGGCCAAGTTATTTTTTGCTGCTGAATGCTAAAAATAGTAGTATTAGAGAGCCGAGAGAGCAGAGCGATAGAGAGCCAAATAGCTACTACGCAGGGCTATTGAGTGTTGATGGTGGTCGAGTTGTTGTTGGAGGTGTTACTGAAGTGTAGAAGCCAAGGAGGCAGCGTTGAAACAATTCCAAAGAAAAAGAGCAGCTAAGGGAGCCTTTGGGGTCACTTGAAGTTCAAGTGAAAATCTAGAGAGCTTGAAGGTTGCAGAAGGTAGAAAGAAGGCAGAGCCGAAGAGCCAAGAGCCAAGAGCCAGAGCTAAAGAGCCAAGAGTCAGAGTCAAGAGCTAGAACTAGAGCCAAAGAGCCAGAGTCATAGCCAAGAGCTAGAAGCAAGAGCCAAGAGCCTAGAGTCAAAGCCAAGAGCTAGAACCAAAAGCCAAGAGCCAGAGCCAAGACCCAGAGCTTCAAGAGCTAGAGGGGATTAAATGGTGTATGAACCAACTGTTTTTGTGTAGAACAATAGGAGTTGAGTCAGAGACTTGTAAAATGCTTACACCATAATCCTAGAGAACCTAGTTGAATTAACTAGAGCTCACGGAGATGTAGCCCAAGAGTTGTGGGTGAAATCCTAATTAATATTGTTGTCTATGTGTCTGCTTTATTGTTGCATTATCTTTGTTGCATTATTTACTATTATGTGCATTTATATATCAATTTCAACACACTAATTTAAACACATAATCAGTGAAAACCAATACATGCATACACTGATATTTGCAAGAATTTCTTAATTCTGCATTGATTAATCAAATCGACTTGGGAAAATTCAAGCTTTAGAAGTGGGAGAGGCTATTGTAAGCTAGACACGAAGTCTAGGTGCGCCATTTTCAGATTAGGTGGTATCAGAGCTTAAGATTAGTTAACCACACCTTTAAGAAGGATTATATCAAAATTCTTGATTGACAGAGAAAATACTGCTTGTCTGAAAGATGTTTGAACAACAAGAGGCTGATTGTATGCTTGTTTTGCAAATTGACTATTTTCTGAGTTTGCAGAAGTGAAGGGAAAGCCATTGATAGCTCAGTCTAGGAAGGACAAGAAGGAGAAGGATTGAAGACATTCTTCTATCCCGAAGTACCTCAAGGCAATCCAAAGCACAAGAGGTTTGTTGCAAGAGGTTGCTTCAATAAGCTATTTTTTTTATCTTGTTGAAGTTTTTTTGTTCATTGGCATAATGACAACTTATACAAGTGGGTCCTCAAATTATTCTCTCTTCACAAGATTCCTTGATGAAGACATGAAGCAAGAATTGTCCACCATGATGGATATGGTGAGAGAAATGTATGAGGATGGAAGGAAGAGCAGCATGCTTAGAAAGCAGCTGAATTCCATGAAGGAAGAGAAGAAGTTGCTTGCTGACAAATTGTAGGAAATTGAGAGGCAACTTCATATTGAAAATATGAACCTAAAGAGGATGCACGAGTTGGAAACGTAGCTCTTTGTTGCCCAAGAGTCCTTTGTCAAGTATCAACTTGAAGAAGAGGTAAGCCATTCTAGTTTGTCTTCAAATTCTTCTGAGAATGCTTGTATTGGTTCTTTTGAAAAACATACTAAAGGCATAGGTTCCAAGCTAATGTCCAAGATGGGCTATGAAGGAAAGGGCCTGGGAAAGCATGCACAAGGTATTGTTGAACCAATAATGGTTGAGGAAAGGCCTAAATATTTGGGTCTTGGCTATGGATAGTCTTGTGGAGAGAATTCCAAAGCTTCCATGAATGCCATTGAAACAGTCCCAAGAAGGAGTTTCATTTCATGTCCTCTACCTTAAAAGTGTGAAGGTTGTATCCAAGAGGAATACAATAGCTTGAAACATCAATTGTAGGATGTAGGTGTTTATAAGCACACACTTGAACTAGAGATTTGGGGAGACTTTAATAGCCTTGAAGAGTTTGATGGTGTTCCAAAGGGAGCCACTTCTTCATTTGCTTCACCTCCTCATAAAGGCAATAAAGGTGAAAGAGGCAGGTATAAATCTGGTTCTAAACACATTCCTTTTGATTTTGCAAAGCATGATGAATTTCCCTAGATGTATGGGAAAAGAGTTTCATGTTCCTTTTGTGGTTTGGATAACCATGATATTTCTATATGTTGGAAGAGAATGGCCGCATACAATAAGAAGAACAAGGAAAAGAAGCAAGTAGCCAAAGGTCCATTGGACAAGGCAGATCATGCTATCAAGAGGATGCACATGCAGTGCACTTACTACCATAAGCAAGGACATCTTGTTGCAAAGTGTTGGACACTGAATCCAACAATACTTCCACCAAAGATGAAGAAAGTGGAAAGAGTAGATGGCATAAATGGAAGTGATGTTAAATTGGAAACTATGGCCAAACTCCATGTGGGTCAGCTTATTTATGGAAGCTAATATTTTTATTGGATCCCTCTCGTCGAGAGGTGTAGGATTGATCCAAAGATAATCCGATTCCGATAAGTATTTATGGAGATATGAATTTATTTTGTTTATGTAATTATTATCTAGCCGACCAGCACTTATGTAGGCTCTAGAAGCCCAACCGACGTGTCTATTCATCATCCTCACTTTAGTATAAATAAGAGAGGATTTCGATTCATTAGAGAATACACTCTTTAGGTGATCTCCTCTCCACATCTTGGGTTTTTGGAGAAGGAGAGATACTAAAGAGTATGAAGGTCTAGCTACAAGTACGATGCCCTAATCCAACGATTATACACACAGTTAAGTGATGCCCTAGATACAGTTATACGCTGTCAATAAAAAGGAACCATAGTCAAAGCATATGGAATAATACGCAGTTCATAATGGTTCATACGCTGGACATATTATGCTGTTCAAGATATATATGGAGACATACATATTACGTTATTCATGATTCATGATTTACACTCTGGTATCTACACGTTGTGCATAATATACGCAACGGTATCTACACATTGTGCATGATTATAAATAATATACGCAGTGGTATTTACACGCTGTTTATGATTAGGACGTAGGCTATAATATAACACAGTTATGATCTGTTCATGGTTACGCATATTCAACATCCAACACAGTCATGATCTATTCATGGTTACGCTGTGCATAGTGACATCAATCAATGTGATTCTCTAATTATTCGTAGGGAAGAGATCCTTACACGCAATGTAATGGGTCAAGGCATGAAGTCACAACCAAAGCATGGAAGTCGTAGTAATAACATAATGAAGCACGTAAGAGCCACAATCATTGTAATGAAGATGCTGTAAGGGTAATAAACGCAACAGTGATGACCTAGCTGTAGTAGCCACAATAAGGAAATCATCTAGATGCAGTCAATGGTGACACTCAGCCCTAGCCGCAAATCATTGATGACATTTATAAGCAGATCATGGAGACTTCTTTATACGTTGTTCATTAAGGTCTTTATACATTGTTCATAAAAGAATTTATATGCAGATCATGAAAACTATATACGTTGTACTTGATATGTAATCTAGGCACATCTATGAACAGTTTTGATGTGCTATGAAAGATCTCGGTATATAAATCACAGTAACATACATCCTGTATAGCTATGACTTAAAGTATCAAATGATGCACCAATATGCAGCGATCACCTCTACAAAGGATGTCATTCTCATAAAATGTATATGAGTATGATCAGTAATGGGACTATGAAGGACAACATGATCATGATGATGTAAAGGGTAGCATGATCAGCAATGAGATTGCATGCAATTGTATGAGGCAAGATGCTGATGTATGAGGCATCATGATGATAGATCAGACAACATGATGCTGTAGCATAATGGGGATGAGCAACATGATGATGAATAGGGTTGCATAATAATGAAAAATGCAGAATAATGGACAACATGATGATGAAGGCAGATGAGATGGTGCTCCATTGTATGGTACAACTAATGGATGAAATGGATAGCTGAATCCATCACCTTGGAGAATCAGTTGAAGGAGAATGTCTTCAACGGATCTCATTGTTATACGAAATGATTTATGCTATATCTAGATAAGTCAAAGTGTCGCCTTCTATTGTAAATGTATTATCTCTCTCTCTCTTTCTTTGCTAAACTTTGAAGATAAAAGAAGATTTGATCGAATGGTTTCCCCACACATTGTGGGGTTTGTCCCTGGCTTGCGCCACATCTTGCATCCTCTTGTCTTGGCTTGTCTTCTGCATTTTATATTTATGTTCTATCTGCAGTTTATCGTAATGCTGATGTGATTGCTAACTCTGAAAATTTAAATAAATTTCTCTAGCATAGAACATACCCAATCTTAACATGGTATCAGAGGTGAGGTGAAGACAATGCCCAAGCAAGAATGAAAGAGCCATCACCAAAGGCAGTTGGGACAAGACAGAAGGATCAATGGGTTCCTCATAATTCACCTAGGGTGAAGTCAAAGCAGAGAATGTTATCAGAATGGCGCAGTGAAAGATTCTGATGGTCCATCTTAAGATCACTTCATTGGGAAGTTCAGATCTAAGGGTTGAAGGAAAGGCAGATGCCTTGTTGGAATAAGCTCAGCCGTTATGCAAAGGAGTGTCCGAATGATAGAGACACATCTCTTGATGAAGATAACAGTCATTCCTGGGACATATTCAATGATCAAAGGAATGACTGGTAATGCAGGTCATCAAGAAAATGGTCGACTCTTCCACGAAAGCAAGGAACTCCAGAATCTCTTTTATGTACCTGATCACAAGAAGAACCTGATGTCCATCTCGGAAATGGAAGTCAAAGGTTACAGGATGTCACTTATCAATGGAAAGGTATGTGTTTGAAAATTTAATTTTCAAAGATGTTTTTGAGTTCAGGGTTGTATCAAGTTGCAGGAAGTCCACTATGGACCATGTCCATTGACTCAGCACTAGAGGTCTGTGAGTCAGATGGTGACTAGGATGCCTAAATTCGAAAAGGAGCATGAAGGTACATGTCTGAAATGTACCGAAGGAAAATATTATAAGGGGATCATTCCCCTCATGTAGCAGGTCCACAGGCTTGGAACAACCCGAGGAGTTTGAGGCTCATGATTGGGAATCTCATGTATACAGGTGGAAGAAAGCCCTCTATGGCTTGAAGCAAAACACCTCATGCGTAGTATGAGAGGATTGATAGCTGTCTAATGCAGCTGAGATTCACTAGGAGTGAAACCGATCTAAACCATTACTCGAAGGTTGTGGATGATAAACCTCTCGTACCGGCACCTATATCTGACAGGTGCAGACCCTCTCATTTATAGGAGACAGAGGGAGTTGGATTCTGTATGTGAGAAGATAAGCTGCAAGTTTGTGACTGCCTCGAGGATCCTAACTTTCAGAAGTTATATGGTAATGATGTCGGACTGATCTGGGAAATGCCTTTGAGTTTCACAAACTCATTCGCATTGATGTTCTTGGAGAACCTCCGTCCGAACATCTGTGTTGCAGTTAGCATGGTGAGCTCATATTTGGTTGAGCCTCACTGGATTGTTGCCAAGAATCTTCT
>APFE031398091.1:0-25420 GCA_000404065.3 Pinus taeda | reverse complement strand
AAACTGGGTGCAATCAAGAAGCTGCAGGAAGCTCCAATTTGTATGCCATAGTACCAATCTTTTGCAACACCTTGTACGGACCATAATACTTCGGTGATAATTTATTATCCTTCTTAGCCTGCTTGAGGGAAATTTTCTTATATGGTTGTAGCCGTAGGAATACCCAATCACCTACATCAAAACTTCTTTCACTGCGATGCTGATCTGCCTGTTGTTTCGTTCTATTCTGTGCCAACATGAGGTTATCCTTTAAGAGTTGGAGGACTTGTTGTTGATGTTCGATGTGATGTTCCACTGCCTGAACCTTATAATTTTCTCTTAAATATGATGTGATGGATGGTGGTTGATACCCATAAAGTGCCATAAATGGGGTCATTTTTGATGTTGTATGGAAGGAAGTGTTATACCACCATTCTGCCAGAGGTAACCATTTGACCCATTGTGTCTGTTTATCAGATACAAAGCATCGAAGATATCCTTCCAAACATTTGTTTACTATCTCAGTTTGCCCATCAGATTGAGGATGATAAGATGAGCTATGAGCTAACTAGGTACCAAGACAAGAAAATAATTATGTCCAAAAATTTCCAGTGAAAATGGGATCTCTGTCACTTACAATAATCTTTGGGTTTCCATGTAGCTTTTGAATTGTTTCCATAAATGCCGTAGAAACTGTACTGGCTTTAAATGGATGTGATAATGCACAAAAGTGTGCATAGTTGGTAAGTTTGTCAACTACCACCATGATGACACTCTTTCCCTCAGACTTGGGTAAACCTATGATAAAATCCATTGAAACCTTCTCCAAACATTGGCTTGGAATGGATAAAGGTTGTAATAGACCTGGTGTCTTAATTGTTTCAACTTTATTTTGTTGGCATACCAAAGATTCTGCCACAAACTTTTGAATATCCGATTTAAGGCCATCCCAAAAAAAATCCTTCTTAACCCTATGGTAAGTTTTTAAAAATCCTTAGTGCCCTCCTAAGGGAGAACCGTGCAATTCCAAAAGAATATTTTGTTTGAGTTGGGAATTCTTATAGAGGTATAAGCAATCTTTGTACCATAACAAATCATTTTTATAGCTAAATGTATCAGATGTATTGGAATCTTGTTGTAACTTTCGAATAAGTTCCCACACTTCTTCATCATTCTTCCATTCCTCCCTTGCTTCGTTTATCCAATCTGGTTGGATAATATAAATGGCACACAACAATGCTTCCGCAACCTCATCCTTTCTTAAGAGTGAATCTACCACAACATTTTGCTTCCCTTTTTTGTATATTATTTCAAAGTCATAACCCAACATCTTTGTGACCCATTTTTGTTGTTCTTCAGAGGATAATCTTTGTTCTAAAAAAATATTTAAGGCTATCATGATCCGTTTTTACCTTGAAGTGTCTTCCCATTAGGTAGGGTCACCATTTCTTAAGTGCATGTAGTATTGCCAACATTTCCTTATCATAAATAGCTTTGTGTAACTACTTTCCCTTGATTGGATGACTTTCGAAAGCAATCGGTTTTTCATCTTGCATTAAAACAACACCAATTCCATTTCCTGAAGCATCACATTCCACAATAAAGGTTTTTGTGAAGTCCGGTGTAGCTAAGACCAGTGCTTGGCACATTGTCTGTTTAAGATATTCGAAGGCCTTTGTTGCTTCTGGAGTCCATGAAAATGCATCTTTCTTCAACAATGTTGTTAGAGGTGCTGCTATTTTCCCATAATTCTTAACAAACTTATGATAATACCCTATCAACCTGAGAAATCCTTGCAATGCTTTATGGATGTGGAGATTTCCCATTCCTTAATGGCTTTAATTCTGCTAGGGTCTACCTTAACTCCTTCATGAGATACAATATAACCCAGATATTCCACCTCTTTTACTTCAAAGAAACATTTGGATCTTTTTGCATATAATTGTTTCTCCTCCAATAGTTGTAGCACCCTATCAATGTGTTCAACATGATCCTTCCAAGACTTGATGTAGATTAGTATATCATTAGAAAATACTAACACAAATTTTCTAAGGAAGGGTTTGAAAATGGAATTCATCAAACCTTGAAATGTAGAAGGTGCATTGGTAAGGCCAAAAGGCATGACCAAAAACTCATAGTGAACCTCATGAGTTCTAAATGTTGTTTTCAGAATGTCTTCAGTCTTCATTCTAATTTGATGATATCCTGAACGAAGATCTTACTTGGTGAAGTAAATTGATCCATGCAATTCATCCAATAATCCATCAATGACAGGAATGGGAAACTTATCTTTAATAGTGAGCTTGTTGAGCTCCCTATAATTCGGAAACATGTGCCATGATCCATCCTTCTTATGCACCAATACTACTGGAGCAAAGAAAGAACTTTGGCTAGGTTGAATTATACCAACCTCAAGCATTTCTGTAACCATACGTTCAATTTCACTCTTTTGGGCCTAGGAATATTTGTACGACCTGATGTTTGGAGGAACACTTCCTGGAATCAAATGAATAGCATGATCAAGATCACGAATAAGTGGGAGACCTTTGGGAGTCTCAAATACCTTGGAATGATTATCCAGGACTTTTGGAGATATGGAGAAATAGATGATTTTGATGTGGAAACATCTAGCGAACATAATTGTGCATTACACCTCGTTGTTCCTTTTTTAGAAGCTTTGTCATACCGTTAGAGCTTATTATCATTCCCGGTTTCCCTGCAATACCCCTTAATTCAACTTTCTTTCCTTTTGCATAAAATTTCATGAAAATTTCTTGAAAGTTAAAAGCTATTGTACCCAAGGATTGTAGCCATTGGATTCCTAGTACAACATCAGCACCTCCCACTGAAATGGAAAGCATTGGGCTTTTCAATACATATTCTCCCATGGATAGCTTGATATTATGGCACTTTACAGAGCAATTTATCGTTCCTCCATTTGCAACCATTACATGATACTCTGGTGTTGGATATAGGAAGAAATTCAATTCTTTTGCTATCTTAAAATGAATAAAATTGTGGGTACTTCCTGAATCAATCAACACTATTACCTTTCTTTTTCTTGATTTGTCCTTCTATCTTGATGGTTTGAGGAGTGGTAATTCCAGCCAATGCATTACAAGATATGGTTGGATTCATTTCTTCTTTATCTAGGCTTTGTTCCTGGAGTATATCCTCTTCTTTTGACCTTTCTTGCTCCTTTTCTTCTTCCTCTTCACAATCTATGTAGAATAATTTCTTCTCCGCACACTTATGACCTTTATTTTATTTTCTATCACAACTGTAACAAAGCCCTTTTGCTCTTTTTTCTTCCAATTGTTGTGGTGTCAACCTTATAGGTTAAGGCTAGGGGAAACAACACTTCCATCTTTATAGTTGTGAGTGGTATGCTTCCAGGTTGCCATAATTTTGCTTTCCATTTTCCTTGCTAACCTGAATGCCTTCTCTAATGAATCAGGTTCCCTAAGGCGAACATCATGTTGGATATTATCCTTTAAAGTCCCTATGAATACATCAATCTTATGCTCCTCTGGAATATTTTTTACCCTTATGTTTAATTTTTGGAACTCCTCAATGTGCTCCATTATTGAACCCTTTTGTTTGAGACTTATCAATTGGATAAAAAAAGTGTTGCTTTTTGTATCCTCATAATGTGCTGTCAATTCTTCTGTAAAAAATTTCCAAGTGATAATTTGTTTACGAGAGCAAAGCCATTGATACCATACAAACTGATTTGGTTCCAAATATAAAGTTGCAATACATACCTTTTGTGTGTTTTGCACGTTATTGAGATTAAAAAATTCCTCCATTTGTAATATCCATGTTGCGGGATCCTTGCCATCAAACTTCCTCATATCAATTTTTGGAATATGGTGGGTCTTCAATCCAATATTAGAGCCTAAGGAATCATAATTAACATTTCTTTTGTTCTCCTCATGAGTTTCTTTTACTACCCTTTCACCATTAGTGACCATTTCTTGAAGCAACTTATTCATATTTATCTTTAATTCTTCCATCGTATCATCCATGCCATTCATTTTAGCGTCCATGACATTCATCTTAGCTTCCATGCCTTTCTTTAAACAATCCATCTTAGCTTCTACACCTTTCTTTAAACCGTCCATCTTAGCTTCTACATCTTTCTTTAAACCATTAATCTCATATTCTGTTACTTTTTTTTGCAAGTGACAGTTGTTGCACTTGGTCTTGTAATTTTGATATATCATGTTGCATTTCTTCCTCTTCTTCATGAGTCATGCTAGAGCTTTCAGGTTGCTTACTAGGTGTTTGCATTTTCTTTCCTCTGGGAATAAATTACTGATAATAATGTTTTACTATGCCCTTTGAATTCCTTCAAACTAATTTTTCAAACCAAGCTTATGCAAAGATTTAAAAATAACTACACATATTTTTTCACTTTGTAGGAGCTTGATATTGAATCTGATATATCTCTGTAACTTCGGATCATCCAATTCTAAAATTGCGACTTGTAGTAGCCCTCTGCGTCTTCTTTCCAATGCCACTAGTTTGACCTAAATTGGATTCTCCAAGGAAGAGTTATGCACAATCTCTCAAGATGACCTGATTATAGACCTTTCGAGAAGAGTGATCTTGTATGAAGTGCCACGTGTCACTGTTTCGACCTTTGGCTCTAAAAAATATACACAAGAAACTATAGTCCATCCTCTTTCTATACCTTCTTACAAAATTTCAATTCGATGCTCAGAGAGAAAGTTATGACGATTTTCCCCAGGTCACCTGTTTGGAATGTAATTTAGGAGTCTGCAAAAAAGACCAACTTCCTCAGATCATATCTCTGCAAATATAGCGCAAAAAGCTCTGAAATTTGGAGCCGAGGTTCAGTGTGATTGTTTCTCAAATGGGTTTCTTTTTTTCCGCTTTTGAAATGTCGCAGAAAAAAAAAGTTATAGTGAAAATGCCACGATGACCTATTTGGAGTAGCGAAACCCTAGAATCCAAAGGTCTGACACCAAATGTTATGAAATCAGCTCACAAAAAGATAGAAAAGATAGATCAACGCCTTAGAATTCAGCCTCTTCGAGGGGGCAACGTCCTTTACATTACATAAATGAACAATTCTTGGATGATTCAAATGACAAAACATCCTTTCTATACATAGGAGTCTAAGAGGTCCCAATATAACCAAGCTGACCTAACAATAATAATATAAAGGCACAAAAATAACAATAGAGGGATTCTATGGGGCACAATAATAACAATATGGGGACAATAGGGGCACAACAATATTAATAAGGGATAAAACTACAATATTAATGGGGGAATCCCTAGTATTACAGGGACCTAATAGCTTGGCCTTATACTAGAGAACTAGGAAGTTTGTAGGGTACTCCCAAGAGTCAATGTAGACCATCACATCCTCAGCAATCCCCTGAGGGGTCACTGTGGAATAGTCTACAAGTTTCAAGACTATTGTGATCTTTGTCAATGAACCTTGGAGGCTTAGCTTGAGCATGTTGTCCTTAGTCATCATATTAATGGCAACCCCAAGATCAATCAAAGTGTGTGGGACAATGGTGCCATTAATGTGCACATCTACTACAGGGATTCCAAGGTCCAAATACTTTAGACAAATTACCTACCCCAACATTAAGTTGGACATCTGTCCAATGACATTAATGGTAGGGGTATATCTTTTTTGCCTCCCTAGATGTTTGAAGTGCTTATCCTTAATCAACTTGTTGTAAATACGTACATACTTTATGGCTTGGAGAACTGGAATTTTGACACAGATTTTTCAATTCACCTAGAAGTTCATTCTCTTATGGGGTAGGCTAGACTGGATGAGTTAATCTCTGAGGAAAGGGTGGAGGATTTACTCTAGGCATGATTTCCTCTCTTCCTTCCTCACTCTCCCTAGGCGGAGGTCGAGGTTGGTTGTTCAGGAGTACTCCTTTAGATCTCAGGTTGATTTCCTGAATCTCCACAACATAAGCAGGATAGGATGTCTCTCCACTATATACTTATTGTTCACATCTGTTGTTCAGGTTCGGATTTTGTTGGGCAGGCATTTGGGGTTGTTTAGATGGAGTAGGGTGTAAAAGATGTGGTTGAGTAGGTTGTGAATACAATAAAGCTGGAGCATTATTTTATGGGGGCCTCCACCCATGGGGAGGTCCATTCCACTGAGGCTGAGGTGGAGCATATGGCTGAAATGACTAGTTGGTTGGCTAGGAATGGTACTGAGGTACAAAGGACCAAGGAGAAGGTGTAGACCAGGAAGGATGAGCAAGGGGCCCCTAAGAGGGAATGGATGTGGTCTGGTTAGGGTTGTAATAGGCATGGGACGATCCTTTCATGCCCTGTTGGTATGGATGAGGTCCATGAGGTCTTCTTTGATTTATGTAGCAGAGCTGTTCAGTCACCCCTTCAATTCCTTGATACATAACTTTTAGTCCAGGTAAAGAAGGGCACTTGTCTTTTGAGTGGTTTTCTTCACAGACTGAGCATACTTCAATCAGATTTAATGGACATTCATTCCTAGGGTGTCTCCTTGTGCATCTAGGGCAAAAAATGGCTAAATCTCTCTTTGACTCCTCCTGATTTCTTTTGATATGCATAGTGTTCATTTGTAGGGCAAGGGTTTGCAACATCTCACTCTTGAAATCTTCCAGTATATTTCAAATTTCACCTTTTATGTATGTATTGGAAGACGATGTACTTACCATAGGTTGAATACCCCTACCCTTTTCCGTAGTTGCCCTAGAATGGTTCCTAATGACAATATTGATATCTTCATAGGGTAGTTGGTAGGTGTCCCCTCTTGCTAGTAGGTTTAGGTTATCCAGAAGATCTTCCCTTACCCCTCTAAGCAAGGCTAACTTTAGTGGCTCAAGATCAAGTGTGCACCTAGCCCTTTTGTAGCTAAGATGGAATATTTATTCATAATTCTATAGGGATTCATTATGCCCTAAGGTCATCCTAAAAATTTCTTCTTTAGTGTCTTTAGACTTGCAATAGTCTCGATACTTGTTGTTGAAGGCTTGCTACATCTGAACCCAAGTTGTGATTCTATCCATAGGTAAACCCATGAACCAACACAAATCTGCATCCTTGAGAGTGGATGGGAATAGTTTCAACTTTTGCTTATCATTGGTGTAATCATAGGTTCTGCATATGACAAAAAACTCAAACAAGAAAGTGTCTGGATCTTCTGAGGTTAGGCCATGGAAATGAGGAAGAGAAGAGGGGCTTATATTATTCATCTTGGTATCCCCATTAGTTTCTCTGATGGGAAAGGTACCTCAACTCTTTCTCTATTTCCTCTATCATTTCTACTTTCAACAATTGGGTCAGTTGGAATGGGTACTTCTTCTTCTTCTTCTCCTGTAGGCTCTTCAAATATATCTAGTTGTTCACGTAAGGGTTACTCCAATTCACAACCACCGAAGAAGAGGGAAGGTTAGATGTTTGAAGCGGTGGGGGTATTTGGCAGAAATTTCCTTAAGTTATCCCTATTCCTATGAGACATGAAAGAAGTGTTTTGTTTTTTGTTTTTTGTTTTTTTAGCTTTGAGAATAATTGCATAATTTAAATTGCAAACTGAATGGAAACTAACTGCTTGAATGAAATCTCACTTACAGAATGGGAAGAAAGCAAACTAAAGTAATTTTGTAGAAATGAAACTAATAGCAGAATGTTAGAGATAAGAAATGGAAGAAAAAAAGAAGTAATCACATATTACTTAGACACATCCCTGACAACGGTGCCAAAAAGTGGTGTGCACCAGTATTACAACAAGAATGTTGTAATTCCTAGGGCTACCAAATTTACTTTATCAACCCGGGGTCCTACAAATTTGGAGGTGACAGTATTGTATACACATGTAAATGTGATGGGTCTGCTCTTTGTCACTGCTAAGATGGTGATAGACCACTAAGGTTTTTCAAACCAAGCTTCTTCCGAATCCATATAAGTCTAGTTTGAAAAACCTTAGTGGTCTATCATCAGCTTAGCAGTGACAAAGAGAAGACCCATCACATTTACTTGTGTATACAACATTGTCACCTCCAAGTTTGTATGAACCTCGAGTTGATAAAGTAAAGTTGGTAGCCTCAGGAGTTGCAACATTCTTGCTACAATACTGGTGCTCATCACCTCTCTACACAATTATAATTTTATTATTATTATTATTATTATTATTTAAATGAACGTGTAAGGGTTTTATATTAATAAAAGTTGGATTATTTGACAAAACCCTTACATAATATTTTTGATACAAAATTTATGCAATTAGTAGTCCATACAAAATGTTTGCTAGCTTTGAAGTTGCAAATTGTTGTTGTACTAAAAACATAGCTACTATAGACTCGACAAAAGGACCCAAGTATTAAGTGAAATTTACATGGAAACATAGATAAACATGATTTTGAAACCACATCAAACACAAAATAGAAGCTCAATCCTCAATAACGACCATGACCAACAACATATACACCCTCAAAAGACGAGTTCTTTTCCTTTCCAAAATAACACTGGAACCAACTCCCCCCAAGTCAATATAAGCTTCGCTAGTCTTGGATATCTCTAACGTAGAAACCTAAGCATCGAGAGAATTAACCTCCTCATGTGGGCCATTCAACATTTTATCCATATCATAATGATGCCTGAGTAACCCGACCTCCAAAAAGATTTGAAAGGATTTCCTTTTCCTTTCAACCATATCCTTCAGTTGTTGAATAAAAACCAAGAGTGGTTGAGCCACTTCCAATAACCTGTCAAACAAAAAGTTCGCGTTAATGTTCTCCAAAATTAGAAAAGAGTCTACCATCTCTAAGTAGAAACTTAACACCCATTGAACTAACACATAGATAATTATTCTCTACACTCCCAAACCATCATGAATTAATGACACTTGAACAATCTGGGAGGCCGAGTCATTCATGAAATAGACATAGTTGAGTCCTTTCTACGAGCCAAACTACAACATGTTTTCCGAATCCCTCATAGAATCCTTAATATTACAAAGAATAGATGGCTAATGAATACCACGGGATGTTAGTATTAAATCCATCCCACTACATAATGAACTAAAATCCATTATCAAGGAAACCCACAACAAATCCCACTAGGAATGAATTAAACTGACTAAATGTCAAGCACTTAAGAGAAATAATGTTACATGCCACTTGTAAATTATAATAAGACATTAGGAAGGAGCCTTGATGGTTTGTGGCTAGAAAAGGAAATGTCGGTGGATTCTAAGTCCCTTCCTTTTCTAGAGACGAGCCAAGGGACAAAATGAGCGTAAGGAAAATAACCACAAGACAATTCAGAAAAATTTCTTAATGATGACAATATTAATATGGAAATAATTCTCCTTAGGATTCCAATCATATCTAAGGAATGGGGAAATTGGTAAGATTATGATCCACTTCAAATTTGCCTTGATCCAAAGAAGACCCTTTTTTGGTCAGGGCATCTGCCACTGAATTCAAATGGTTACACATGTGGAATAGATACAACTACTCAAACTGAGGGGAAATTACAATAATCTTTGCATCAAGGGAAGAATATCAAAGAACGTTTCCTTCTTATCCTTATTCATTTGGCGAATAACTAGCATGAATCATTGAAAACCATTAGATTAGGAATTTTCTTTACATTAGCTATTTGCAATCCTTTCCATAGATCATGATGCTTATCTTGATTATTGGTCATTAGGCCAAGGCCCTAGTCATATTGAGACATAATGTTTCCATTGGGGTTGAATAATACCCCTCCCGCTCCTGCCTTCCCCATATTTCCTCTCAAAGCCCCATAAAAAGAAGAAGAGAAAACTAGGATTTTTCCAATCTCTACTTAGATAAATATTATTGACCGAGCCTAATACAAGGAAAGTCATTACCAACTAGATGAAATGCGTATTACAAGGAAAATTGAGATCCATGCATACCTTTATCCATTTGTGTTCCGCTTGATTCAGGTCCTCAACTTCTTTGATTTTGGATCCCTAGCAAAGATAGCTTCGAAGATAATATTTGTTTCTTTAAGGGAAATAATACAAGGGTTTGATACCTAATTTTTGAAAATAAATTTGTTCCTGGTGATATAAATAGACCAGCACAGAAATGTAGGAAGGCTTCCTAGCATCTAATTGGTAGAGAAGAGGATTTTTGATTCCATGGGTATTTAGGTCTCCATTGCTCGAACATTTCCACCCATAGATTTGGAATAGAGACAATAGAAAACATAACAATGAATGTTATTCACTATACCTATAAAGATAAGGGGCACTACCAAAATAGGTGAGGCATTTTTCTTCATAATTGAGGCATAAAACACATCTTGATGGACCATAAATATTCCCTTTCCTGATATTTTTTGTGAACAAGATACGAACAAAGCTAGTTCACTTTTGATATGTCATCCTTGCTCCAAATTTTTGACCACACTTTACAAAAGGGTGGGTGAGGAATTCATTTAAATAAGTGTGAATATCTGATCCTTGTTGTATATTTGTTTTGGGGACTTAGATTCCATTAACGAAGATCTTGCAGAGAAATGGAAATAGGACCCAAGCCTTTTAAGTTGAGGATAAAACAATCCCATTGGTGCATAAGATGAGGAGGTAGCTTTGGCCTGAACCAACCTTTCTATTGACCTTGATCATACCAAAGAGAAATATATTTCAATTTGGAAAAGCCATTTTATTTCATCTAAGAAACAAGATCTCTAAAATATTCATGGTATCCTAGAGGGCTATTAGAGGGAATTATCTTTCTAGATATTAATGTGGGAACCATTCCTAGCACGCTAACTGAGATGTTCAATGATGAGGGCAACAAGCTCATTACATAAATTCCATATTTTAGATCTTGGACCAAACCCATTAACTAATTCCAACTTTAGCAAGTGATTTTTGTTGAAATATTTCTGCATGAAGGCCATTTTCCACCATTCCTTAGAGTCCTAGATGAACCTCCAAATGGTTTTTTCTCCGAGAGAAAGGTTCATAAATAGAGGATATTTGACAAATAGTACATCATTTTCCTTTGGAAGGTGAACAATGTTCTAGTGAACCAGGTAAAATTTCTTTTCACTATTTTTTCCTCCTTGCCATAATTTGTTTTGAATCAAGATGCTCATTTGAGTGATCACCGATTTTGGTGCTAAAACACCAGAGAAAAGATATAAGGGGAGAGAACATAAGACATATTTTACTAGAATCACCTGACTAGAAATGGTTAGCCATTGAGCTCCCTAAACTTGTATTTTCTCCTTAAATTTATTTATGGTATCAAAATAGCTGTCCAAGTTAGAGGCGCCCAAAGAGATTGGAATTCCAAGATATTTAAAATACAACCATTCAGTCTCCAAAGGGAATTCTAGGAATTTGGAAATCTCCTGAAGGGATGAGAGAGGGTTATTCCATCTAAATAGTTGACTCTTCTTTTTTTTACTAGGCCCCTAGAGAGATCCAGATATTGGTCCAAAACTTGTTTAAATATTGCTACAATTAGTTTTGAGACACACCCCAAAAGGAGTGTAGCATAGAAAAGAATGTTTAAAGATTTGTCTTCCAGATCCATCAAATGAATATTTTATATTGCTAGCACATTTCAAACTAGCTAATGTGGTCCATATTCAATATGATTAGATGAAGAGAATTCGATCCAATAAGGGAAATAAAAAGGGGGGAGAATTCCTACAAGCTCAAAGATTAGGTTAAAGGTTAAAGAAAATAATTGTTAGGAAATAAATAAATAAATAAATGATTAGGTAAATCTTTTATGTTCCTAGCTAGATGCAAACCCTTTAACCTTCCATCAACCCTAATGAGATCCAAATTTCTATTGAGACTTTATGCCACTAAGATGTATAATAAAAGGGAGAAGGAGAATCCTTACCTTAAACCCCTTGAGGCTACAAATAAATTTCAAGGGCCACCGTTTATCAATGGAGCAATCCTAGGACTCCCAAAACAAGATCTTATCCATTTGAGAAACTCTTCACAAAACCCTAATTTTCTCAAGATAGAAAGAAAGAGTGATAAACTCTATCAAAATAATTCGCCAAGTCTAGTTTGATAACCATACTTGGTTCACCACTTTGCTTACTTGAGTTAATAACCTCTTGAACTAGAATAACATTGTCGAGGATTTGTTTGTGCTTCATAAATTCACCCTGATTTTATGAACTTATTACAGGTAAAATCTTCCTTAATCCATTGGAAATCACTTTAGTCAGGATCTTGTAAGTTGAGTTTCATAAGAATATAGTTCTAAAGTGATACAAGGAGGCAAGTTTCGACTCTTTTGGGAAAAGGGTGAGGAAGGAAGAGTTTGTATTATCTCCCAACTTCCCTTTTGATCTGGGATAATTCAACATTCACAAAATATCCTTCTTTATTAATGCCCAAAAGGATCTATAAAAGCTAAGGGAGAAGCCATCTAGATTGAGGGCTTTATCTAGGTCAAGAGACCAAATGGCCTCAATCACATCTTCTTCCTCAATAAACTTGATAATATGAAGGGGTTTTGATTCCAAGACAATAATAGGTAGACATGAGATAAAGGATTATTCCTCATCAAAGTATTTTTACTTAGTCTTAGAGTATAATCCCTTGAAAAAATGAAAGGTTTCTTAATTTATCTTAGGGGAAGAGAATATTTTGGCCCAACCCTTTGGAGTTATTTATTTGACTCGATTCTCGATCTCCCTAGCTCTAACTTTATTGTGAAAAAAGGAAGTATTCTTAATCCTAGCCTTAAGCTAAATGCTTCTCAATTTTAGCCACCAATATGCTTCCTCTTCCATGCTAAGAAGGTAAACTTTCTTACTTATTTTCTTTTGTAGAATTGAGGCTTCTGTGATCCGTCATAATTATAAGAAGAGCTTCAGCGTAAATCATATGAAAAAGACCTTTGTCGACAAAGGTCTTTTTCATGTGATTTACGCCGAAGCTCTTCTTATAATTATTTTCTTTTCTTTTTCAATGAGCCCCTTTGAAATTAGACCATTATCCATATGGGGTTTGTGAATCTTAACGTGTCTGATGAGTTTGGATTTTTCTTTACCTGGAGGCTTAAATCTATTTTTTTTCCAAATTTAAAGATCTCACTTCACTATTTTCAGTTTAGTCTCCCACACAAAGGCAAGCGATCCAGTAGCCCAAGCTTGTTTTATTAAATATATTACTCCTTCCTTCTGTAGACACCCTGGGTTAAAATGGAATGGGATTGGGTCCAAATCCTTAGAAGGTTCTATATTTAGCTCAATAGGTTGATGGTATAAATACCCCCCTTTCCAAAATTAAAGAGAAGCACTCAATTCCTTTAACCAACCAATTGGTTTTGGATAAGAAAGTGGTCCAACTTAGCCACAATATGCTTAGTTGAACTTCTTCGATTAGACCAAGTGCACTTTCCTTTTTGGGGAGCTATATCCAGGAGATCCCATTCATTAATATTATCCTCCAATATTTATCAGAAGGGATATCTTACGACACTTCATCCATGTTTATTTGAAGAGAGAAGAAAAATATTAAAGTCTCCACCAACTATGTTGTCAATACACCAATTTTCCTCCTTTAATATTATTAAGGAGTCCCATAATCCCCCCTTCTCAATGTAAATGATTGCGAATAAGCATTTACATATGAGAAAGCTTCTTTTGTGTTCGAGTATTCTAACCTAACAGGCACCCAAAATCTTGTCTTCGAACTAGCCTTTAACTTAAAACAAGTGTTCGACTAGAATTTACTATGGCCTTGAGAAGATCCACAAGAGCTTTGAGCTATACACAAATTTCTTCTCCAAAATGACCTACATAGGTCTAGGATCTCCTCTTCTACTAGTTTTGTTTCTTTCAAAAATAAGACTTGTGGTTTTTCCATTCTAACTTAATATTTAACTACCTAGGATTTAATGGGTTTTCCTAATCCCCTAATATTCCAAGATACAACTTTCATTTAAACTTAGAGGCATTTGACTTACCTCCTCTAGAACTAGTGCACCTATGTTCTCTATTCCTCATGTTCTTGAGAATATCAGTGATTTAACATTGGTTTCCTAGCTTGATGTTTTGTCCTTATTTCAATTCCATAACATCATTCTTGGAAGGAATTCATCCTTTTTTATAATTTTCCAACACATGGCTAGTAGAGTTGCTTTCCTAGTTAAGCCTCTTCTTAGCACTTCTCGTATGAACTTTCCTTGCTCCTTCCTATGTTTCTTGGGACTCTAGAGTTTCTCCCTCTATTACTTCATGCCTCCTATCATGGTTTGATGGAGTCATGGAGTTCTGTTGAATCTAATATTGAACATTACTGATAGGATCCATTTCTCTTACTGGTTCTTCCTCTTAAATCTCCTTGTCTTCTCCTTCTCCCTTTTCTTATTTAGAACCTGAGGCTTCTTTGCCTATATTTGGCTCCATATGTTCATTCTCTTCCTTAGAAAGAATTCATATGGATTGGAAAATGTTGAAGAAACATTATGAGCTAGGGTTTTGGGGTTTTTAACTCCACCCTTTCCCTTATTAGCCCCATTTTCCTGGGTGTGCCATTCTTCTTCTTGTACTAAAGTTATTACATCTCCATTTCCAGACTTAGCTTTCTCGTAATCTCGAGTGAAATTCTCATATCTACAAAAAAATTTACATTTAAATGAGATTTTTTCATATTCAATCGACTAGATGTAGCTCCACTACCCTTAGGTTAGGGAAATCTCAAAGGGAAAAGTTATCTCAAGGTTTACTCCCATGCAGATTTTAGCACATGTGAATTGCTAGCCTTTCAAACCAACATGATCAAGGTACCAGTCGATGCCATTTTCGATTACCTTTAAACACACATTGCTCCATTAGGAAAGTCGAAAGCGAGGGATATTAACCCAAATGGGCACAGTGGTTGGAATATCCTCGTCTGGATTGAAATCCAAGGACTAGGCATTTGGATAGATCCCCCTGGAGCCGAATAAATGTGATGCATGTTGAAATACTATTTCACAGTCCTCCTTGTAATCAAAGAGAAAATAAAAAAACATGTTCCCCACTGCATACACACCAAGATTCCCTCTCATCATTGATTTTAAAGCCTTTTCAGATGATTGTTCTACTAAATTTGGCAAATTCCACATACCCATGAAATTCTTGACCAGAGCCCTGGTAAAAAATGCTGGAGAGGTTTTCCAAAGACCTAGAGGGAGAACAACTAACAAGATATTCTTTGAATTCTTAATGAATCAATATTGCAGTTCTTTAGGTGTAGGGTTGCTTTTAAGGGATGATACCAAAGCTCGAAAGGCGAAATCCTCATCAAAAGGAAGAGAAAATCTCCCCTTTCCCCGCTTAAAGCCTTTGAACATCAACGAAAAAGTCGTTCTTGCTAACAAAGGAGATATGGTCTCCTATTAATGCAAAGCCATTGATAATATTATGTATTTTATAATATTATTATTAATTATAAAAATAATTGATATATTCATGTGTTAACATATATCATTTAAAAAAACATGTAGCAAGAAAATAATAATAAAGTGAAAATACCTAGTTAACCAAATGTGAACAAAATTTGATACTTGTGTACATGACTTTTTTAAAAACTAAATTAAAAAACAAAACATAACTACATTAAATGTCAACCTTGACTACTACTAATAATATTCCATGGAGGTTAAATCTTTACCATCCACCTACTAATTATTGATAATTCTAGAAGCGCTATTTCAAAATAGACATCCATATTAGCCTTATAATACTTCCAGTAACAAATTAAACCAACATAGGTCCATATTGACCCTAGATCTATCAAAAACATAGAGGGATAACATCTCTTAAGGTGTAAACCTTGTTTAGATTGAAAAAAAGAAAATTTTGCACAAATTTGATCCCTTTTGGTAATTGATATGCTAAAAATAAATCACAACTCCTTTATTCTAAACAACACTTTAATAAAAAGTTTTAGCCATAAGATTTTTTTTTTTTAATTGCTTTATATATTATCTACATAGTTGAGACTCAAATATTTTACTCAACATGAGTATTGAATTATTTTATTTATGACCACATTATCCACAATAAAATGTTTTTTGTTTGTTTGTGTTAATATATTTTTGAAACATGACGTCTAAAAATAATATTGATATTATAGTGCACTATGAAGGAGATGTGCAATTCCACTCAGAAATTATGGAATACAAATTATTGGAAGATAAGTTGCAGCTCACTAGTGAGACAACACTCACGTAGGAGACTAATCCACTCACACTTACATTCACCAAGCCAACAATCACATGCATATATAGGATTGCAATCTAGTTTAAAATAACCCTATAATATAGGGTCCAAAAAATAATAAGGACCAATTAGAACATTTAGTCCAAATAGAAATCTAAAACCACATAACAAATTCTAATAATATGAGAATCTAGATTTCTCCATTATTCTAACACTCCCTCTTAATGGATGAATGTGTTTTCTACCACACCAAGCTGATTCCTACATACTTCAAACATTTCCATTCCAAGAGGATTTGTAAATATGTAAGCCACATTTTCATTGGTATTACAATAGATTAAATAAATTTCTGTGGACTGCATCTTTTCCTTGACAAAATGATAATCAGTCTTAATGTGTTTAGATCTTTCATGTTATACAAGACTATTGGCTAGTTTGATGGAGCTTTGATTATCACATTTGATAATTGTTGGCATTTTATATACTTCTCCCACATCTTCAAGAACGCACCTCAAACAAAATAATTCACAAGTAGCACTGCACAAAGCTTTATACTCATCTTTAGTTGATTACATAGAAATAGTTTGATTTTTATTACTACTCCATGCCGCAATCCTAGATCTGAGAATGAATGCATATGCATATGTTGATCTTCTGTCATTGGGATTTTCAACTCAATATGAATGAGAATAACCTACCAAATCAACATTAAAGTCATCAGTATGTTTAATACCAAAGTTAATAGTTCATTTCAGATATAGAATGATTCTCCTCACTACTTTCTAATGTCTTTTAGGAGGTTTGGCATGTTGATCAGTGGTTGTCATTGATGTCAACCCAAGCAGCACCAGGGGCTACCCCGATCTTGCATAGGAATTTGTACTTGACAACTTACTATATTATGAGTCAAGGATCTTCTATATGTATTTTTCTTGTGGCGATGTTTCCGTTGATATATGTCACACCATGTAATTCTTCACGGTTTGAGAGATATTCGTGTTTGAAGTTAGTAACCCCAGTTAGTGGGCTAAACCCTATGGGGTTGTGGCATGAAACTCATAATTGGTTGTTGTTGTCATTGAATACTCAAATAATATATATATATATATTTACTCCTAAAATCCCTCCAACTTTCACTTGTTGAGGACCCTCTCAACTCGAGACATCCATATAAATAGTGACCCTCATATCCTCCTCTAGTAGGGACTTTGTGGCTTCAAACAGGGCATCGTCGCATGCTCACTATAAAGTTTTTTCTGTGAAGCTTTAGAAGCTGAAATTAAAACCCATTATAGACAAAATCTTGATGAACCTCGTGATCAAATTTCCAATTTTTTTTGCTACATTGTCAGAGATATAATCTGAGGAAGTTAGGGTTTTCATAGGCTCCCGAATTCCATGTCAAATAGATGATGTTTGGAAAATCGTCATAACTCTCTCTCTGAGCATTGGATTCAAATTTCATAAATAGTCACATAAATCAGACGAACTATAGTTTGTTAAGTAGCATTTTCAGGGTTGAAGGTCACAAGAGTGACACGTGGAACTTCGTACACGTTTTCTCTACTGAACTAGTCTATAATCAGGTCATCGTGGGAGATTAGGCATAACCCATTCTTGAAGAATCGAATATTGATCAGACCTGTGGGGTTGGAAAGAGGACTTAGAGTGCTACCATAGGACGAAATGTCATACCTTGGAGATCTAAAATTACATAGATACAATAGATTCAATATTGAGCTCCTAGAAGGCAGAAAAAAGCATGGATTCAAGGATCATTGCAGTAAGGACCACACATCAACAGTCAAGCATAAGTATCCTACAACAAGGTATGTATGATTAGTGTTTACATTTGAAATATGAGTATCATCTCTGACATATGTTTTTGCAGGACAACGTAAGTACATACAGGGTCTCGATTATATCTCTATGTCTCTATACGTCATAGTTAGTTTTTTGGATGTCTTATTCTTGATACTACACATTTGATGCTACATATTATTGATGGTACACCAAGTTTGCCAAATCTATATGATGTTGTAAGTTCATGTTACTTGTCTTGTCAGAGTTAATAGAATGTTCTCTGTTGTTGTACTTAGAACTTGGTCCATCAAAAGTCTAGGGGTTGTCATCATTTTTTATTCTATATATCTTTAGGTCAATTTTGGATATAGTCTTGCATAGAGTCCATGCCTATATCAAGAGTGGGAGTCTTTGTCTACTGCTGAAACAAGTCAACAACAAAAGTGAGAAGCACACTTCAGGTACGTGTTTTAGTTTTAATTTGTATTTATTAATTATTATGCACTTACATGTGTTTTGTAGGCAAAGGTAACTTGAAGGGTATTTTGTTTTGCTTTAGGATTGGTTTCATTGGGCAAATTTTGCATGCAGGTAGAAGAAGATTCAAGTACAGCTTCAAGCAATAATTCAAGAGTAGAAGTTTCAAATCAAGGGAAGAATTGCAGTGGGACATCCTTTGAAGACGTGTCAGTCATCCATACATTGTGAAGAAGTGTCAAGGCAAAGAGTCATCATTGTAAAGTTGTAAAAGAGTCATTTGTAAAAGTGTCATCATTGGAAGAGTCATTATTGTAAAAGAGTCAATCTTCCTAGAGTCGAAAAGGAATTATTGGGAGGTATATGAGTGTTTGTTGGGATGATGTCATGGTTGGGTTGTAGGTAATAGTGTGATTTGGTGTTCGGTCAAAATCATTGTAAATCATATTGTATCATGGATCGTTGTCCCTGGCACGAGAATCCACACTCTTGCCTCCTTTTAGTCGTTATAGGGTGGTAGGAAGGTGCTAGGCTAGTGTATGAAGTCGCCTACAGGTTGGAGCCTGTGAACACTTCAGGGTGGTAGGTTGGTCTAGGGTGTTGGGGCATCCATTCAGTTGATTATTGAATAAACCAAGGAATTGGGGTGTCCTTCTAGTGGGAGCTGGAGAATAATTATTTTCTAGAATTCTAGGAAGTTGTTGCTTTCATTTCAATTGGAGCTAACGATTAAATAATTTATTAGAAAAGCGTTAGGTGGTTTTTACCCGGAGGGGGTTTTCCACCTAAAATTCTTGTGTCTATTGTGTTCTTTTATTTATTGTTATTACTCCATAAACATTAATAATAATTGAAGATGAACTAATGCTTTGAACATATTTGAAAGTGCTAATTGCTAAGGAATATTGATTCACCCCCCTTCTCAGTATTTCCAACATGGCCATGAATTGACTTAGGATGCTAACTGAATATGGTATATCTAGCCTTGTTGTAGTCGGATAGTTTATACCTCCCAATAGCTAACTATAACACCCTCCTCCCACATTTACCCAAGCTAACCGGTAGACTAGGGTAAACATGTGACGAAGAGTTACTATGATGTGATTCAACTCCCCATGTATAGTTAAGGAAGTGGAACCAAACCAATATGACCTTTCTCAGGAGCTACAAAACCTTCAAGAGACAACCAACCCTTCTAGGTGGAAAACCCCTGAGACAGCTTGTCATTTTAATGAGCTAGGCTCCCAATCGCTCCCATGACAATCCATGCATGCAACTGAGACCCTATAGTCACCCCCACAGGAACACATGCATGCGATTATGGCCTTTTTCAAGAAGTTATAAGCTAGCATCCCTATATTCTCTACCACTTTTTAGGGCGAAGTCTTAGGCCTCTGTCCAGAACTTCCTGAAACTTCCATAAATGATAAATAAAAATGAATTAAAGCTACTAATGCAACATTGGTACAAGGACTTGACTTGAACCCTACTAGCCATGACAGGAATTTTGTCAAACATATCACAAACATGTGATCTATAGGTCATAACAACAAATCTGAGCATATGGGTCTCATACTTTTCTAGGAATCGTCAAGAAGAATTCATGCCTCATCAAAATAGTTGCATTATCATTTGTTAGGTCATATAATCATTCGCATTTCACATACTAATAAAATCATGATGGGAGCCATAAAAAAATTATGTCATGAACCATTCTTATTACCAAGATATATCTAGAAGAATAATAAGAGTAGAACAACCACAAAAACCACATATTAACAAGTACATTTACACATGAAATACTAAAGGAAAATGATTTATTATTAATGTATGCATAAGCCAACCAATGCAGGGACTTCCATGTACCACTTGACCATAGATTTGGCTAAACCAAATCTTTCTTTCAGCCTGTTGGGCATGGAATCCCCCCCCGAATCATGTTTTGGGGCTCAAAGCCCATGTTTTGGCTGAATAATGTTGTAAATCCCCACGAATTGCGGGTGCAGAAGTATGTTAGAGTCATAGGGTTGTCCACCCTAGTTTGTAATGTAATGTCAGCCTACCCATGGTTTGTGGACCATGGGTTGTATAAATAGAGCAAGGCTCTAAGTGTAAAAGATAGTTAGTTAGAGTGAAGTATGATGTAGAGAAGTAGAAGCACACAACAAGTGTCTAAGTGGGTCTTGGGTTGTAGAGTAGGGAAAAGGCTTTGCAGCTGAGTGCGCAGAGGCCTAGTTGTCCGCATCTGAGTGCATAGACCCCTGCAGCTGAGTGCACAGGGCAGAGTCAAGTCTATAATCGGAGAAGAGAATAATAAAAGAAGTTTTATCCAAATTCTGTGTATCTATTCTTGAGTTATTACATGTTTGATATCAATTGGAAATATCTTGTTTATTTACTGCGCACACTTGTATGAATGATTTATATTGCTAAGTATACTTTACACATGTAAGTGAGCTAAGTTAATCAATTAACGATGGAATATTAGTAAGGACTTGAGTAATAACAATGTTCGGGCCCCGAGTAGGGCTGCGTGACAGCAACATCTCAGGCTCCGAGGAACGAGTAAGTGCGTGTAGCGACGTGTGCATAGGGTTGAATCACATACCAATTGAACTCAACAGACATCTCTAGGGTGCGGAAACCTGGTTCTAGCATCCTCCCATACTACTTCGGGTGAGACCTCAGTCCGTGCTCCGTGAACTATTGCTGTAAGGGCCAGTAGTACTGGGATTTGTTTGGTTAAATCACCTCTAAACCTGGGTCAAGCCCCAACAAGCCAACACATTGTTCCATTTCCAGGATCGGGATCTGCATAAGGGATGTTTGATGTCATGTCACTGGAATCCGACAAAGAAAGAAATTGAAGGGTGGTTGGACAGAAAGGTTCACGAGTTTGCGACACAGGAAATAGGAATCTACGAGTATTAGAGGAACAATGGTTATAATGATACTTATATATGAAAATCCATGAAATTTTCTTTACATCCTTCCCCTCTGAGTTGTACGAGTGGAATGCAAAGCTAGCAGATAGTCAAGGAAGGTTTAGGCTTGACAAACTGATTGTGTGGACTCTAGAGTTGGTGCATAGACTAGAAGCATCGGAAGATAAGATTGCACACGCTGTGGACCATTGGCTTGCTCAAGTTATAGGAGGGTTTATCACCAAGTTCGCGATAGATACTTCAGTCAGCTACAGCGAGGCGGAACGACGCTTCCTCAAAGGACCGTGAGGTAAGTACATTAAATCTTTGAAAACTTGGATTAAAATGCTATTGTCTGAAAATCAGGTTATGTGAATAAATTGATGTTTGGGGCTACGCAGAGTGGGAGGATCTATAGAAATGAATGTGGCACAGAGATAGAGAATAGCCCCTTGATTTCGCCTCGAAGAGAAAGTGAGGAAGAGCTCGTGAATTTTTCACCAAGAAGTGCGATCAATTTGGTAAGGCATCGAATTGCGCGCATACCACCTCCACCTACACCACCACCAGTTTCACCATCTTCACCCCCATCTCCGCCCACACCACCTCCGCCACCACCACAGTTCAATATTACAAGTGCGATAAAATTTCCAGTGTTCAAAGGAGTGGGGAACGAAGATCTGGACCAATTTTGGTTCGTGGTAAAAGCTGTATGGGAATTTAGCAGGCCAAAATTGGAGACACAGACGATTATCGGATTTAAGGAAATGGAGACGCTTCCAAGCAAGACCCCCTGGAAACTGGATCAAAGATTGAAGGGCATGATTCACGTAGCCAACATGACCTTGACAGATGGGTAGCATCGCCCATGGTTTGTAGTGTCACTAACGCTGCATCTAAGGATGCCGGTGTCACAACAGAAGTTATCCAACCAAGTCAAAGCTTTGGAGATTGCAATGAGATTGCACGAGACCCCAATACAAGATCCTAGCCTAGGAGTTCAAGAAATCCACGCGCAACTGAAAAATTTGTGTCTGGAAATGCAGAGTCTGAAATAGGACAGGACAACTCAGCTAAAGGCGTGCGAGGAAGTATGGTGCATAAAATCAAAGGCCAGGGGCATGACAAGGACCATTGTCTAGTATTCGCAAGCTACCTAGTGGGAGGAGGGTTGATGCCATTGAGACTAGAGGCACAAGTAGGACTGAGCATGGTGCCTGCATTATGTTTCGTGATTTGTCAGATAGGAGGGAAGCACGCTACAGATAATTGTCACCTATTACAAAAGTATATGCATACATCCCAACAGTTGTTCTATAATTTCTGCAGGTCAGTAGGCCATGATGAATGCACTTGTAGAAGTTATGAACTCATGATGGATCAGACTCTTGCCTACAGAGTTCAGACTGAAACATGAGCCCTCGATCAAAATACAGGGATGGCGCACGCTGGATTTCAGTGGCGTGGATGAGATCGAGGTGGAATGGGACCAGGAAGGGGTCCTAGAAAACTGATTTGTTATAATTGCGGAGGGCCAGGGCATTATGCCTGCAATTGTACAAATATGACGAGGGCATCATGTTTATATTGTACCCAATTTGATCATGAGATGGAGGACTGCCCGACACTGATAGCGAGGTTGCACGATAAAGGAATACTCTAGCCTC
The DNA here is from genome assembly GCA_000404065.3 of Pinus taeda. Classification (NCBI taxonomy): domain Eukaryota; kingdom Viridiplantae; phylum Streptophyta; class Pinopsida; order Pinales; family Pinaceae; genus Pinus; species Pinus taeda. The sequence continues at coordinate 2,352 of APFE031398091.1, read as the reverse complement.
CCTCGATTCAAAATCTGTAAATGATGAGGTCTGAGCCACGCAAAGAGGACCTGAATGTAAACATTGTGCTCCGAAGCAATATTATGATAGGAGACAAAAAGGGAAAGCAACCCAAAGAAAGTGCTTGGGTTCACAAGGCTCCTACAAAGGAACCAGAGTTCGATTTGGAGCATGCAAAGGAGAAATTCATGGAAGTTAAGAAGAGCTTCACAAAGGCCTCCACTTCAGGTAGTAAATGCAAACTAGAAATGGAGATGGACCTGTCAATGCTTACTACCTTTTTGGAGACATGCATGAAGATACTGCGTGACAGCAAGGTTGTGAAGGGACTGTAGGAACTCATCACTAGGTGCACTGGGTCAGAAGAACCATGTGTAGTCCAGAAGCTCGGGAAGCACACAACGCGAACAGGAAGGGAGATGAGATTGACTGTGCAAATCGGGGAATATGAAATGGATTAAGTGCTTCTGGATTTAGGATTCGACACGAATGTACTGCCAAAGCAGACATGGGAGCGCATGGGTAGGCCTGCGTTGCAATGGTCCCGTATTCATTTACGAATGGTGAACTCAGAAGATCCTACCGACGAGAAGATTGCAGGGAATAATGGTAGACACCAAAGGTGGTAAACATTGTAATGAAGGTGGAACCAAAGTATGGAATACACATTGCAATGAAGGTGGTAAACATTGCAACGAATGTGGAATAAAAACAAAGTAGGTAAACATTGCAACGAAGGTGGAACCAAAGTATGCAAGCCTCGGTGACTATTGGGATGATGCCACAGTGGATAAGGTCACTGCGTTACTCCGTGAATACCAAGTGCTTCCAGGAAAATTAGTTTCTATTTGATCTGCTAGTCCCACTAAGATGGGTAGCTATCTTAGAAACAAAAAGTTCAAAGTAACTTGTGTTTTCCTTTATGTAAGATAGATAAGAGAGAAGCAGAGAGAACCAACCTTAATCTTTCGCTTGGCTCCTTGCTTGTTTCCTCTCTCCTTTGATAGAGTTTTCCACCCCTTTCTCACTTGTCCTGTTTTAAAGAACACCTGTAGAGGCAAAGCAACAAAACACCATCAAAGCATAGAGATATATAATACCATAAACAATGTAGAATCATAAGTACATTAACCATACAATTGCATTCACAAATACAGGATTCACAAATACACAAGTATATGGAGGAAAAATCAAATAACTTTATTGATAGTAGAAGTAGAAGAGAGGATTACAACCTAGCTATTTAATCTAGCATCATCCTCCCGGCATGAAAGCCCTCTTCACCTCATGAAAAGCAAGATCACCCAACAATACAATGTCTCAAAGAGAAACCAACAACACTTCCTTACAAATTACAAAATTCCAACCTCCAAATCTCTGTGATGAGGGATCCATATATAGATATTTGCAGGGTCGTGAGTTAGATTTTAGGTTTTTTATTAGTGTCATTTCACTGATAGTTCTTGGTTCCACTTGGAGATTTCATGATCTCTTACTCATCCCTGGGCGAATTTAGAGAGGCAAGTGTCATATGAGAAGTTTCTAGAAGATTCTCTGGGTTTCCACTTAGCAAACTGTCTCTTCCATTTGTCTACTCTCACCCATTGTACCCTACAAAAGGCCTTTTCAGTATGCATCACACCCCCCATGTGTAATAGGTGAGATGCATCGCACCTTGACCAAGGAGCAGTCTGTATGGGTCAGTTTTGACCAATTCTGAGTAGTTTTTGAAATGGAACTTCTGGGAAATGATGTAATCAGTTGACCTTGATCCTTTAGGGTATGAAACAACACTTTTAGGGGTTTAAGAGCCCTTGGTTTATTGACATATGTGATTGGGGTTGGAGTGCCCAAATATGTCTATAACAGTTTCCCCCAAAAGCATGAGGTCCTAAATCTTCTGATGTCTGGTGAAATGCTTTATCATGAGGATCCAAGGTTTTTTGAACTGGAAGGTGACCTGTAATAAGATACAATACAATACATTATCTTCATATTATTTTCAAGATCTAGCTGAGGCAGGCATTCCCATGCTCAGTTTTATAAATTCATTTTCATGTACATAGGACAGACAATCGTCTGCTATTGCAGACTGGTGCTTCTTGTAGAGCCATCATCTCTTAGCTTGGATGATCATCTGTGCAGATATGGAGTACATTTGATGTCTTTATTTTCCTGAATATATCGCAGCCTGGATGGATGAAACTAGATCCGGGGTCTTCAAAATCGTTCAATCTTTGCCCGATGTATAAGTCAATCCATGTAAAAAGATGTTATGAAGTTGAACATGGAAAGGCATCGCTTGATTACCAACCAATGATGTAAGATATTAACAGGCGCGAGAGGAATCAC
>APFE031398089.1:0-14366 GCA_000404065.3 Pinus taeda | reverse complement strand
AATCTGGAGAGGATTCTAATATTAGCTTTATAATATTTATATAAGTTAATATTGATGAATAAAATTCATGAGACATGAGCTAGGATGTCCTTGCAAGGTGGTTGTTGATTATTGGAAGCTATGATGGCCATTATGTCAGGCCAGGTGGTCGCACTCCCTTGATCGTGAGCATGATTGTGATCAAGATGGAAGACTTCATAGTGTAGATTGATTTTTTAGTAGTGATAGTTAGTGAGCTCATTCAGAAAAGCTTCTATTTCACTAGTCCTTTTTATAGAGTTGTTAGATTCAATTTCCAAAGGTTTTAATTACACTATAGAGTTGAGTTCTGAGAGAGTTGTGATTCACAGTGTTAAGTATAGAAGCTACGACACTTGAATGAAGACAAGCATAGTAGAGGTATCAGACTCCGTTATAAGCTTACCTACATATTATAAGGGACTTGGTTGGCTTTTTATAATTTTATAAACAAGTTCCATGTTGTGGAAATGTGAAAAAAAACAGTGATATTGCCACCATGTGGCTCTTGTCATATATGGTTTTATACTTTTTCAAAAAATTCTCTAAGAGTTCACAATGCTAAGATTCACTAGGACTTTACAAAGTTTTATTATTTAGTGAAAGACTCACTAAGATCTTACAAGATTTTATAATTGAGTAAAATATTTGCCATGCCTGGTGAGAGATTCACCAAAAAATTATACATACATATTATATTATTGATAAAATCGCCTTCCATTTTTCATATATACCATGGAGATCCGCCCATTTATTACACATATAAATTTAGGGGGGTTCTTAAAATTTCCATGTGTAGGTTTACAGAAGGCAAGTTGTATGTCGTAACAACATTTACATACCAATCTGAATGATGATTGGAAAGAAGATGAGAACAAGTCTCAATTATAGAACCCAACAGAACGTGGAAAAATTGAAAAAGAATGTGAAATATTACTAATGCAAAGAAGATACCTATTCAATCTTGTAAATCTTATGAATAAAACCAAGTACAGGTTGACCAACCATCCAACAAGGTTGTTTATACTTAACCAAAAATCCTTTATCTGTTAGGCAGGTGACCATACAAACATTTGGTGCACTTGAGTCATTAGAGAATGACTAGGGCTCATCATCTGTAAATATTTCAAGCAACTACAAAGACCAATTTTTTGTCCAGGCCACATAGCAAATCTCACTCCAGCAGCAAGGGCTATGATTAAATACAAAGCTATACAATAATCAGTAAAAACTGTTAGAATGGAATATGAGAGTGTTTATGGATATTTTATTATTTATCACAGGCTACACAAAACATAAATGTCCTACCAATAAATATATTCTATAAAACATAAATTGAAAACTCCCTTTTTCTAATACACTTCCTTTTACTATTAGTGCCACCCAATCAACAACTAAGTGAAAACCATTGGCACTATGACTAAGAACTTTGTCCAGCATTGCATATGGCCCACCCATGCAACGATGAAAGTCCATGATGAGCTAACATGTTCTATGGGGAATAAAAAAAACAAATAGAGGAAAAAGGAGTCAAGCAAGCAAATTGAAATCATGTTGACCATAAAAGGTTGGGATAAGTGGTAGCTTTAGTCATTCTGAAATATATCTTTATTTTTTAGGTTACATCAAATAAATGTTATGTTTGTACAATCAGGAATGTGAAGGAAGACCCTCCTATGTCACAAGTTGCATATAAGCAAGCATGCACTTGGTAGCAAATTATCAAATTCACAATTAAAAATTGCTTAGGTAGTATGCAAAGATTCTTTCAATAAGATGAGGAAACGACATTGAGAAAATGGGGTATTGATACCTTCCAAAGTTGTATCTACTTCATCCTCAAAATATTAGGCAAGGAAATGCTATATTACGAAGGGACATAAGCACAATTCATTAACTTCCATAGGCAGAATAGATGTTGGATGACAAAGGCGACAGGGCATGTTAATAGAAAAGCTCCCAAAAACTCTAGAGTTAGGGAAGAATATTAAGTTAGGCACATTAAATGAACAAATCCACGAAGATCTGCCAGATCCTCCACATATGCATAGTGTCATAGACAATGGACATAGTTAGCTGAAGCAGTTCAAGCATATTTAAGCACATATTAGCTCAATGCTGACCGTTGTTTAGAAAATTTTCTTCTTAAAAATAGAAGAAAGCAAGCTTAAAATGAGGTACAAAATATTAAGAAGCACCTAAACTAAACACACCCACAAACAGAAGAATTAACAATCATTTGTAACAAACAGAGGATAAACTCTTTAAAGTTCATGGCAAATTGATAAAGGGATAAATATTGACTCATAACAAATACGTTTCTAAGCTTGCTAATGCTTTTCAGCCTTAAGTTTTATTTACTGTTCAATTTGGAAGCAACATTTTCTTTTTATCCTGGATCCACATCAAGCTTCAAAATTTCACTAATTTGGCACTCAACCAGTTGAGATCCATGCAGAAACCAACTCATTGTTGATTCTAACCAAAGGCTATCAATTTAGTACTATTTTCAAAATATGGGAAGCCAATACCACTTTCGCAAGTCACAAATTGAACAGAAGAATTGGAGATGATATCGACTGAAAACCATATAATTCTCCTCAGAACCCGAAAAATGGGTAATGTGCATCTTTCTTAGGTTAAATGAGATAGAGCAATGGGGCTAACACTTTAAAAAAACTCCAAGAAAAATATCCTATGAAATTAAAATGAGTCCTCACCATTCCTGAATATGCAGAGCTAGGATAACTGTTGCTTCTCCATGGATCAAAAAGAAATGTTTGTAAGAGAAACAATCCATGCACAAATAGAGAAAAAAATATAGGCTACATCATTTGTAAGAAATGGTGAAGACAATGTGGTAAAACAGGGGTGTTACTTGGTAATTTTTACTGCAAAATGCAGACTGGGGGAGCTTTGTCAAACAAACACCTTAAGGATATGGATAGTCTCTCTCAAGATGGGCTACAATTTCAAATCTCCTCTTACTCATTTGACATGAGCCCTAGTGTCAAAAGGGCAGTGAAACATTCAAACTTTTAGGAACATAAGATTACATTAATTTTCACAGGCTGTGGAGAATACAAACACCGTACCTGGCATTCTGGTTGTCCAACTCTTTCAGGAAATTTGCCTTTGCTTGAGGGTTCTGTTGAAAATTGAGTTACATAGACAAAGGTTTCAGTAATAAGGTTGCGTCTTCGAAATATAAACCCATGTCATGATCCATATTTTTCAAGGAGTTGTTGGATTTTTTTTGCAGTAGATTTTGCATGTTGTTATGTTTGTTTTAGCAATGTATTGATTATAACAAGATGAAGCATTTCAAAGTCTATAATACTGTTTTATGTATTGGTAGAAAAAGATGAAGGGGAGATAGTGAATTATGCTGTAAATGTGATTATATCTAGTGGGGTCTTGAGTGTAAAGTTACACACTACAAAAAATTGCACTTCAAGTGGTGTTCAATACTTATAACATGAACTGTTGCTCATATATTTAGACAATATTCATGTTCGCTCATTTGTATAGGGATTTGAAGAATGAAGAAGTGGGACTCAATCAATGAGTTGGAGCTTGAGGACCCAAAAGGAATGAAAGAGTTTGCAGCGGAAGATTTGACATGGAGAGAAGTAGCAGGAGACCAAGTCGTGATTATTCCATATTGTTGACTTGAGGATTTTATAAGTGGATAGCAATTGAGGGAAAGTACACCTACTCAATTTGTTTCTAAAACTCGACGAATTAAAGATGTGAAGGATATCAAGAAGACAAATGCTTCAACATATCTAGAATATGTTGTGTGAGTCTCTCTCTCTCTCTATCTCTTTTTTTCTCTCTCTCTCGATACACACACACACACACACACACACACACACACACACACATATATATTATTTTGATTTTAAGTTCACTATGTGAAACATGCATAAATATTTTATTTAATTTTTTGTAAATTCTTGATCACCAGATATTGGTGTGCCTATGGTCCAAATCATGTACAAGCCAACAATGTAGCTGAACCTAGATCTACAACTAAAAAACATCTTCCATTTCACAACATTAAAGTTAGTTGTCAATGTCACTTTATTATGCAACGACTTGCTCTTAGACCAAATGATGTTGTTCTAATATATATAATATACAAACATATTGATGAGAAAAATGTGGTTTGTCATGATAATGAGGCAAATGACATGTCCAAGAAATTCAATTTTGCGTTGCATTTAACAGAGAATATACGAACCATTGTTGAAGATTTGATTCATGATGGTTTTAATGCTACGATGATTTGGGACAAATTTATCTTTGATGTAAGGTATGGATCTAGTGAGTTCTTCACAAGGGTGCCTCGAGATTCTTTTATGACAAGAAAGGATGTGTCAAACATGTACAATAATATCAAAAGGCTAGAGTATGTGAGGCATGAAAGTGATCTAATGAGTGTGGATTTTTGGGTTAGTGAGTGCCCAGAGAGGTTTTTCTTCTACCAACAAGAAGTTGTTGTTAAAAACATCCCTTTCATTATAGGCATACAAACTAATTGGATGCTTTCAATGATGGTGAAACACTCACACAACAACATATTATCAATGGACTCCACTTTCAGCACTAATAAATATGGGGTAAACATATTTACCAAAACTTCATTTATTCAACTTCATTTCAATGTCGTCCTCTTATATGCTTATAATCTTGTTTTCTTATTGTAATGCAGTATCAAATGTACACCATAATTGTTTTTGATGATCATCACAATGGGATTCCAGTGGCATGGGTAATATCATCATGGAATGGTACTCCTGATATTTGTAAATGGATGTCACAATTATTTGCAAATGGGAAAAAGGAAAACCAGATTGGCATGTCCGAGCTGTCATCACAGATGATGCAGTAGTGGAAATCGAGGCATTAAGGTGAACCAGATTCTTCTTTTTAGAAGAGATAAAAAGCGATAATGTTCAAGGATATTATCTTATAATGTTATATTATTTCAGGAATTGCACAAAATCTACACTATTATTGTGTGTATGGCATGTCCATAAAGTGTGGTTGAAAAATGTTGGAACTAAAGTCAAGGGAAAGGAAAATAAAGTCTGTATCTTCCGTGCTATAGGAGAAATCATGCATTTGTGTAAAGATGATGAATCTGTGCAACATAAAATTCAAAGTTTCTTTGATGACTTCAAACAAGAAACTGTGTTTCTGGATTATTTTGTGACCAACTGGTTAGGCAACAACAAATTATGTAAGTTTCTTAAAGTTGCAGTTTATCAGTTTATTTTGTAATGGACCATTTTCTATTGTTTCTTAGCATCTAATATATGTTTTTTTTTTTTACAGATATGTGGGCAAAAGCATATAAGGACTTCCCACATTCCAACCAAGATACTAATAATGCTATCGAATCTTATCACCAGTATCTAAATCAAAGGTACCTTTGTGAGAAGAACAATGTGTCCCATGGAAGGGTGGATTGGTTGTTGCATCTGTTATTGAAAAAGGTTAAGTTGTATTACATTCACATGCAACGTCTAAAAAACGATGGTTTTTTCCGAGCTTCAAAAACTGAGCAACAAATAAATTGAAGTAAGTGCAAAGCAAAGAATATCCCAGATGAATATTGTGTGGCTAATGGAAACAATGAATGCGAGTATTTGGTTCGTAGCCAAACTATGGAGACTTGTGATACATGGTATCATGTCATCTGTAAAGGGCTGAACCTAAACTTTTGTAATTGTAAATGGGTCCTAAATGGCAATATTTGTAAGCATATTTTAAAATTTGAGATGCTAGTGACTAGCAATGTTTCGGGGGGCAATGAATTGCCTAATGTCTCTAGGTCTATTACAAAAAAACCTAGATATTTACTTGATTTAAATGAATCATTTGTAATGACCCCAGAAATTGAAATGAACCTTCCACCTTCTCCTTCCACTAATTCAACCATTGTAAGGCCAGATAGCACCCTAACTAGCGATGAGGAAATTAAACTTGTGATTTCATCAACTCATAAGAAATTGAGGGGTTTATTAAAAATAAAACCCACAACTTTGGAGCAGGCATATGCACTATATCAACTGGTAGAAAATGTAAGCCAAGAGTACAAAGTGTTCGTGTGTTGAAATCAAGAAAAGATGAACCACAGTTTCTAAAGGTTGGACGGTGTCATGGAAGGAAAAGAAGCATGAATGAACAATTGGAGTTCACTTCTACAAAAGAAATCAATCCAGACCATACATCTAGAAGGGTACAACATTCTATTTTACAAAATACTGGTATGGAAATATCAATTGATGTATCATTTTATGTGAAATTCAAAATATCATTATCTTCATCGCCTTCAATGCAATTGCATAACAATTTTTATTTTTTTTGTCACAGTTGAATATTCCACATCTCATAATACTTCAAGTTGTCAAGTTCGATTATTTGATGAGAATAATGTGGATCCAAATATGGGGAGTTCATTGATTCCTTTTCCATTTGATTCACCACACCCACCTCTCTCGTTTGATCATCGAACCCCCTGGTTGTTTCCACCATTTGCACCAAATTCATTCAGTGAGCACCCTACCTCAACCCATAACATTTCAGTTTCACACTCTAGAATGATGCCCCCTATTGTAAAATCAGTCAGATTGTATTGCTGCTCGCACTCTATACCTTGCTCATTTATGACATCCAACATGCCTCAATCCATTGCCTCAAAACTACACAACTATTACACACTTCCAATCAACAATTTACCTACAGTTGCTCCATCTACAGAGGAGGGACAATCTAGTCACATGCCTTCAAAATTTGTGGTCAGAAAATTTGGTTGATGAAAATGTTATAACTTTCATGAATGAAATTTTGTATAATGAAAATTTTTATTTATATTTTAAGTGAACCTATATTGCTAATTTGTTTTGTAATGGATTAACCAAAAGCATTTGACAACATTCTTCTCAATTTGTTTTATAGGAAATAGTAGGTGAAAAGAGCAATCAAAGTGTCAGCAATCAATGGCAAGATGACAAATATTCGAGCTCATAAGTATTCATGGATAAAATATGGGCATAACCCTATAAAGGGCTCTCCTGATCCAAGAACATCTTGCATGCATGATGGGTTGAACATGTCTCTGGATATGTACAACATTTTGTAAATTCAATTTTGTATGGTTATTGTATTGAGATATTGAAATCTTTTTGTTGAACTCAAAGCATATAAAATCTCAGTGTAAATGTTGGTTGAACTCTCACAAACTCCAGAAAATGGTTATTTGCATTTTTGCTACTATAAGCTTGATACATCCTTTTTGGATAACAATATAGTGTATTGTACATAAAGGCAGAATTGGAACTCTTATATATCAGGCTATCTCATTACTGTAGATTTGATTTTGGCATGCTGCTTTAATACAAAATGAATTTCAGTGAAAATTGGTGAAAATTGGTGAAAATTATTGACATGGTCAAAGTCAGTCCTTTGGTGTCTGGAAATGATTGAAAATTTTGGAGTTGGAACCCATCTATGCATACTTAATGTTATTTCCTTCAAGTCCAATGTGTCATGACTCATGAAGGAAGGATGGACCTGTATATAGCAAATCCTATAGGGCTGAAGGAGGGGACAACCCATGCACTCTAAGGCTAAATTCCTGGTACCAATGAAGATGTTCCTCATTTAACTTGGCTTGTAACATTCCTTAAACCTCGGCAAGCAGGGGAAGCAATTCAGATTTTCCAGATCAGTTGAACCCAATAAGCAAGGATCTGTTGCTATCTTTGTGCTTTCTCTTTAAACAATGCCTGATGTGTTCTCATCCATTCTTTCAAAGTTTTGATGTTAGAGATTATGGATTGGTACAGAGTTGAAATCCACAACCTGTTTCTGCAAATGTATTTTTTCTTGGTTTTCATTCCAGAAACTAGTTTTTTGAGATATACTACCTATGGGGTGAGCCTATTGTTTCCAGTTTTGAGAAATTTCATCTTTCACACCAGATTTTTAATTTGGCATAATTTAGTATGAAAAGTCCAATTTTGTGGCCATGTCAAGGGGATTGTAAATTGGACCCTGATTGTTGTTACAATTTGTGAGCTTCATATTATGAAATATGCAGCTTAATGTTAAGACAAAACTAGCAACTAATTAACATCTCTTAACCTTGCAGATTCATATAACATGTTACTTTATTAAATTATGCCTAAAGTTACATTATTATTTAATACTTCCGTGTAATAAAAACATGATAAATATAGCTCGAGTGGTCCTAACAGTTAAGAACATGTGATTCTCTCCACAAAGGTCATATGTTCAATTCCAAACAGGGGTAAAATATGTACATGTGTCCAAGCCATTGTTTGTGTGGTAGTGGCAAGGTATAAGCATTCCCATTCTCGCTTATAGGGTAGCAAATGAACAAATTATATTTATTAGGCAGACCCCAATGCTGAACAATTTCTAGAGAAAAATAAAAACATGATATGACCATTACACTAACATTCAAGAATCTCATGAGGCCACAAAAAAACACCCCTTACAATGTGTAGAACTACAACACCCACAGATCAGTAGAGATCCTCATCAAATATCCAAGATTATTCCATGCACATTCCAGACCCATGTAAATACACAAAAACAAATTCTCCATTCCCTTCTCAAATAGTAAATCAAACTTTCTTAATAAAAGAGTTTTATATTTTAATTCCCTCAATACAAATACTATGCATGGAAATAATATTACTTAGTCAATATATATTTTTTTATTTTTCCTTATAAATAATATTGTGATTAGTTCCTATAAAAGAGTTTAATGATTATGATTAGTTCCTATAAAAGAGTTTAATGATTATGATTTTGCTGATTATGATTAAAGAGTTTAATCAAATTTATTATTCTTTAATTACTTTTGCTTTTGTTTAAGGTTAATGGTTGTAACTATTTATACCAGTAGGACTGTAGATCCAAAAATAATTGAAATAACCATCTTAAGTATTGTTCCTTCCTCTACTGTCATAAATGAATGTGGACAAGCCCAAAAGTAGCATCAAATTAGGTCAAAATCAACACCTTTCTCTGCTGTTAAGTTATCCCTGTTGTTGGTTATAACTCCCATCACAAGCACGCCTAATTTCTTGTTGTATATACTATGTTTGGGCTTCAAACGAGTGCCCCATAACCTGATATATCTCCTCAAAAGAACACTCAAGCTTATGAACATAACCCACAACCACATACTTTTACGGCAATGCCCTATCTTATGAAAATCTGCCCTGTAAACAACGGGAAACATGTAGGAACATGGCACAAATATCCATGATTGAAGTGGCCACAAATCGACTTTGATTTTCCTTGAAAGATATTATCATTAAAGGTACTTCGAGCTTTCGCATCCTTGGTAGAATTAATGAAGGAACTTCCGTACATTTATTTTTACTATGCCCTTACTCAATACAGGTGTGGAAAGAAGTTGAACATCAGACCTTACCTCAGCATTTGTGGGATAAATTGATCTTAAAAGATTTCTTTCAAGAGCACTTTAATAGAAGAGAGCTGAAGGAAAATATAACACTTCCATACTTGATTACTTGTCGAATCTGGTCAGTGAGGAATGCCAGGTTTTTTGTGGATGTCTAAGTGCCCACTTTCAAAGTTTTATTACAAGTGATTTCATTGTTTTCTTCTTATAAGCCTAGTATACAACCAAAACCTAGTCATATGATTTTGAACAAGGATTATGCGTGGGGCTTGCCAGGGACCAGAACACTTTTGTATTCTGTGTAATGTGTTATTTACTACTAACGATAAAAAATTCACTAGTAAGGCAATATAGTTATTGGTATTAGAAATAAAGCTGAATTTAGAACATTATTTTTCCTATTACAATGAGCTACAAAGAAAAATATACTGCAACAATAGGTTTTTGGGGGCTTTGATATGGCTATCAAAAGGATGAACAATCACATCCAGGTCCACAGTTTGAGCCTTTCAGAGTTGGGAATACATTTGGAGGATACCTCTCGTCATTATCAGATAATTAGTTTTACTTATATTTAAAGAATTGAACAGTTTTGCCAATTCATTAAGGAAGTTTTGCATTTGGCTCAAAATTTTCTTGTTTTAGATGAATTTACTGAGGGGCATCAAGTTTCCTCAAGGTCTTGTTACATTTTAGACTTCTGATCTTATTTGGATGGTGATCTGTAACATGTCAACTGATGATGACATATTTTGATATAGAACTCAATTAGATATTCAAGTTTTTGGAACAGCTTTTGTAAAGGAAACTGATTAGTATGAGTTTCAACGAGTCTCTAGTCTTCACAACAAATCTGAGCTCTTTAGTAGGAAACTAATCACATGATTGAGGTTAAAATTTGAGCTTATATACTTTCCATTGTCTGAGATATGTCACATTTCTACAATTCCACAGTCCAAGCTTGATTACGACTATTCCAGAGTATCACAGTGGCTTATCAGAGCTTCTATTTCTCTTGCCAATCTATGCTTCTCATGGATTTTGATCTTGAGATTCGAGCCTATAAAACTGATTTCTCTCAAGGTTTTGAGCCTCACATATATTATTGCAATTCCATATCCGAACTTCTAACAACAAGTCCTAGTTTGAAAGGAGCATAATAGTATTTTACCAAAAAAGTATTCGCCTTTATCTCCTCGGCTTATGTCATGCTTGCATCCCTCTTATCTGTCTTTTTATGATGTTCTTCACTGAGGTTGATGGGGGGAATGACCAGTTCTAGCTTATGTTTATACTAGTTTTTTACCTTTAATGAAATGACACGTCACTTGGCCAAGGAACATGAGCCTACATAATACATTTTACCAATACTAATTTTTCTAATTTATAAGTTCAATTTCTCTCAATCTAAGAGGAGTTAGAAAGCGAGTAATAGCTCATTCGAAAGGGGAAAGTGTCCTCTACAAGATGATGCCATTTTCATCCTTAACTAATATCAGTATTCCACCAGTAAAATTATATTTTATGAACTATAATCATTATTTTATCTGTGGCAGACTTTAGGATTTTATCATTATGTTTTTGATAATGTTTAGGGCTTCCATATTTTTAATCTTTGTGGAAATATCCAAAGATGAGTGTTTCTTTGCCTATTTTCATTATTTATTAGGATTAGGGCATCTTCAAAGGGATCATGGGCATCTAGGGCTTCATTGATATATATGTACATTGCATCATTCTTGGGCAAACCATGTACCTAAGAAAATTCTCTTCATACTAGGTTAGAGTTTGTCATTATTATGTGTCAATGTTCCTAGGAGGGTTTCATGGTATGAGCTTCTTCATCTCACATTAGATCATGCATCAACTATTTCCAGCTTGTCATAATATAGATATGGATATAGCTAGGGTTTGCATCAGAAATGACTTATACTTCTTAAATGTTGTGAAAACCAACAAACCAGATGTAAATAACCCTATTTTGTTACTTTCAATTATTCCCATGGCATCCATCCAGGTGGAATTCAAGATGGTATTAAAGAGGCAACATCTGAAACGTCGAATTAAAATGAAATTCAAACAGAGCTCCAATAATCTTTGTTGAACCACTGGTAGGTTAAGAATAATTAGTTCACCTCAAATATAATGTATATAACTGAACACATGAAGCATGTTATAACATGAGTAGACATTTAAGGTGAATGATATTACAAAACAGAAAAAAAAAAAGTACATTAATTGGTTCTTTAGTGAAAGAACCACGGTATGAGAGTCCCAAGAAAAATGACAACCATAGTGTATACACATAGTCAAGACCTATACTGATGCTGATCAATGTTTTCCAATGGAATGAATGGTGATGCTAAAATCATCTCTAGCACCTACATCTACACTTGAGATTGCTCCAGCCATTAGATCAGTAGACATTTTATGGATCGCTGCAAGGTGCTTTATCATAAAAGAATTAAATCGAGCACTCCATATTTTGCCTCTCTGTAGAGGGGCTTCAAATTGTCTACGTGAACATTGTAGATGCCTTCCATGTGATTACAGATTAAATCTAAGTTTGTCAATACTATTATGTAATTGACCCCATTGTGTTTTGCCTCTTTTAATCCTGCAACAAGTGTAATGTAGTATGCTTCGTTATTGGTTGTCTTTCCCTGTGCTTCCCATATTCTATAAACCACATGATTTTTTGCCCCATTGTGAAGGAAATTTTTTAAAGATGCTCGATCTGGATTTGGGCAACATGATACTTCAATGCATAGTGTCCACTTTTCCAGCATTCTGTGAGCTTAGAAGCACTGCATAGTGACAACAACAAAATAGATTCATGTTAGAATATTAAATATGATAAAATATCCTCATTGAAATTGGTTATTTTTATTCTACCTCAAGTTTGAATGCACATCCTTGAAAAATAACACAAAATCAAATATCAGTGATAAGACTTTGGGCATAAAGAGAGCATCTTTACTTTTATATTAGCATAAAGAGTTAATAATGCACGCTCATGTTAATAATGCATGCATGGTCATGAAAATAAGTATGTAGCATGAAAAGAAGAAAGGAACCATTTAAGACAAACCTTGTCATGCTATCAAGGATTCTAAGGATTTCAAAATATCATCTTTTAGTAAGATTGACTAAAGAAATCCTAGAAAAAGGTTTTTCCTATTACATTTTCAAAAACATTGCTATATCCGGTGATTCCGATTGCAATTGATTGTTAGTGTTTTCCAAAGCTATTGCTCACATATTGAAAGAGGGATTGCATTAGGTGGAGGGTTCCAAATGGAGAGAACACTCCTATGCTTATCCAGATCTTCATCAACGAGAGGCAATATCCAGGGAAGTTAAATCATGTAGGCAAGACAAGTCCAAGAAGGAGAGATTGGACACCACTTATAGCTATGATGGATGTTGAACTTAATTGTCAGAGCTATCCAATTGTTTAAAGTCCAGTGAGACAAACAAATTTTTTTTTCTGATTCTGCTTCCATTGTTTTGATAGTCAATCAACCTCTATTGCCTTTGTACATAAGATGAGAGGGCCTAGTTTAGATTGTATTATAACATGAGAAGGCCCTGACACCAGATAATTAGCATTTAGATGAATTCAGACAATGTATAGCATGATGTGATTGTTCAGTGATCAAAGAAGAGGAAGAGCAAACTGCTCTTCAGAACAGGCATAAAAGAGAAGCCTAGACTGTTCTACCATACTGAGTACTAGATTGGACTATGAATGTCTAGACATATTGGATGAGTTTATCATATATGTGACTGTTGTTGCATATATCTCTAGGTTGTTAGTTTTTATCAACCATGGTTTTCTTTTAAAAAAATATAGAAAATATTACTATGGGTATGAATTTTTTTTTTACATGCGTTTATGAAGTTTGAAGCTTATGATTCTATGAAATTAATGTTAGATATTCTCATGCTAGAATAGTAGACTAACCCTTCTCAGTACAAGGCCCAATTATTGATTATCCTAACATATTATTTCTTCTTCCCATGGTGCAGTTAGGTTGTCAATTAGCACTATTGGGCTAGTTTGTATTTCATGCCAATCCCATAACAACTTTCAGATTATGTGTATAAACAACATATAACTAATCTGAGAATTCCCACTTTTGGAATGTGTGGATGTCATTAATGATGAAGAGAAATTTAGTACATTATAAATAAGTAAATGAGCTAGCACAGTAGGTTAAGACGTGGTTGATGAAAGCCATTAGGCATCTGCATTAGCTAACCTTTCATAAGAGCAGAGTGGAGAGGAGCAGAATTAGGCATTCCACTTTTCACTAATCTAATATGGTTATTGGAGTCTGTAATAACTAAGCTTTCATAAGATTGGAGTGAAGAGGAGAAGAGCTGGGCATTCCATTTTTCAATAAAAACAGAGTGGAGAGGAGAAGAGTTAGGCATTAGAAATAGTCAATCATATTTTTGTCTATACATAGTTTAAGGTTTAAGTTCTTAATGTTGCTGCAACAAAAAATACTCTCCCAAATGTATGGCCCCCCAGATGTCTGTAAACAACACAAAAATTAACCATATAACCTACAAGCCAATGGCCCTTCTTTTGGAGCTTATCACTGGCAATAATTGATGGATATGCATTGCTTGTAAAGGCTAGTCTACGAAATTCTCTTGTTGTCAGTATTTTTGCTAATCATGGTATGCACTTTGTTAATGCACATTGTCACAATTTAAAATTTAATTTACGCACAGAGTATAATTTACCTTACGCCTAGGGCACAACTTGCTGGGATTCAACACCGTGAGTAGACCTGCGAAGTGAGCCAGCACCATGAGCAGGAGAAATGAATGCTCAAGAGGGTTGCAGAGGACCTGTTCTAGG